>CAUYON010213454.1:0-12791 GCA_963573935.1 Arctocebus calabarensis
GGCCCGGGCTGGATTCGAACCTACCAGCTCAGGTGTATGTGGCTGGCGCCTTAGCCCGTTGAGCCACAGGCGCCGAGCCACCACTTGGTAATCTTTTAAAAATATTTTCTGCTTCCTCTTTCTTTTCTTTTTGTATTTCAGTATGTGTAATTTTTAATAACACATCCTTAAATTCATTGAGTCTTTCCTTAGACATGTTGAGTCTACTCTTATTCCTGGCAAAAGCATTTTTTCCAGAGACATTTTCTTTATAATGTATTTTATTGTATTTTCATTTGATTTTTCAATTAATTTTCATATTTTTTTCTATAATTTTCCATCTGATCTAGCACATTTTCATTAGATCCATTGAAAAATTAATATAATTATTTTAAATTCTCTAGGAAGGTGTAAAGCAAAATGGCCAAAATAACATTCAGTGATCATCTCTTTGCATGAGCACCAAATTCAAAAACTGTCCTTGCAAACAAGCACCTCCAGAAGAACCAAAAATAATCAAAATAATCAGGTGAACAATCAAACTATCTGGTTTGGTATTATACCAAGGGAAGAGGCAATGAAAGGGGGAATAAAACTAACAAAAAGAAAAAAGATAATTTTGCATTGCCTACCCCTCCCCTATCCCCTGAAAGTGCCCTGTCAGCATATCAGCCAAGTGGAGAGAGAATCTCTGTGCCGGGTGTAGAGAGCGTGAAATGATTGTGGGACTTTGCATTGAAACTCAGGGCCACCATCATACGAGGAAGACAGCGCAGAGCAGAATCCTGCCAATCCGCACACAGAGGGAGCACTTAGACCAGCCCAGCCAGAGGGAAACTCTCTGTTACAAAACATGAGTTTCAGGGAGCTCCACCACAGGCTGGCAAAAAGTAGCCTGAGGCCTGCAATAAATTCGTGAGGCCCTCAGCCACAAAGGCTGCAGCTCCTGCTCAACTCCTGTGGCTGTGCTGGCTCAGAGACAGCGGGCTGGGGGTGAAACACCAGTGGCCATGGCCCCGTCAGCACCAACCTCCAAGGTGCAGCTCAGGGAGAAGCTTCTTCCACTTGGGAAAAGGAAAGGGAAGCGTTCAGATGACTGTCTTTTGCAACTCAGGTTACAGCTCAGCCCCAGTAAAACAAAGTACCTGTCAGACTCTTGAAGTCCTTGAATCCAGGTCTTGTTTCTCACTCCATTTCTGAATCCACCCTGGATCAGAAGAAAATAAGGTTCCTTGAAAGAAAGAACCTAGTCCTGACAAAGTTAAAGTTTTGGGCTTTGAATAAACATCAGAGACCACTGTCATCATGGAATTTGGGTGGACCTGAGGAGCTAGAAACATTGAAGTCAAAAGTTTATTCAAAGAATTAATAGCAGAGAGTTTACTAAACATAGAAAAAGATATCAATATTCAAGTATAAGAAGAACGTCAAGGAAATTTAACCCAAACAAGACTACCTAAAGGCATTTAATAACCAAGCTCCCGAAGGCCACAGATGATGAAAAGGTCCTAAGGGAGCAAAGAAGCAAAAAAATAACATATATGGGAGCAGCAATGTGGTTGGCAGCAGACTTCTCAGTGGAAACCATAAAGGCCAGGAGCGCCATGAATATCCAAAGTGCTGAAGGAAAAAATCAAAACAAACAAAAAAACCCTCCACCCTAACCCTAGAATATTATATCCTACAAAAATATCCTTCAAACATGAAGGGAAAATGGACATTAACAAAATGTTAATGGGATTTAATCAAGCTCTGTACTACAAGTGCTAAAAGGAGTTCTTCAATCTGAAAGTAAAAGATGTTAATGAACAATAGAAAACCACCTGAAGGTGTTCAACTCACTGGTAACGTCACTACAGAAATGCAGAGTGCTCTCTTGCAGGAATCGTGGCATATGAGCCCCTTACGTCTTGTGTAGGAAGACTAAAAAGACAAACCTACCAAGAACAGGTATAACAACTTTTTGGGAGACAGAGAATATACAAAAATATAGATGGAAACAAATAAAAGTTAAAAAGCGAAGGGAGATTAAAAAAGTGGAATATCTGTTAGATTTCTCTTAGCTTATCTATTTGGTTGTAAGCAGAGTTGTCATTTATTTAAAATGTTATGAAATAGATTTTTGCAATTCTCATTATAACTTCAAAAATAGATTTTTAAAAATCTACAAAATATACACCATACACAGAAAGCAAGAAATGAAAACACTAGAAAAAATTCCCTTTAACAAAGGAAGACAGGACAGAATTAAGAAAGAGAGGGAGGACCACAACCAATCAGAAATCTCACCTTAACTTTGTCCGCTACTCCAATTGTGTGAAAAGAATCTTTGTTCACTTCTAAGTCGTTACCCACCTCAAAAGATTCAATTTAAGCTGAGCTGGCACTTTAAAATTCTATAAATGTCCTTCACTAACTTCCCCCCATGGCAAGACTACTAAGCCAGCCTCTGTGTTCCGGGTTGTTGTGGCAAACTGAGTTTAAGACACAGGTTTCCTTCGTCACCAGAGCCTTTTGCTCATCTCTGTGATCATCTATCCTGGAGATGGCCCCAAGAATCCACCATGATCTTGCTGGCATGGTTTAAGTCCTTCTTTTCTGAAATAGCACATTTCCTGACGTTTTGTAAATATTCTGCCTGGGAAATCTCTCTGATCACAGGAGTAAATTATGCCCCACATTTGGTTTGAACTCTGATTACAATTAGTCTATATTAGAAATTCTAAGCTAAGATCTATCGGCTCTAAGGGTTCATGTACATCTATGGCTTTTCTTCCGCTACAACAGCAGGTGTAGGATGGTAAGGACAGAGATGGTACGATTCTCACAGCTGAGGATATTTACTACCTACTCCTTTAGAGACAAGGTTACTGACTTCTTATTTAAATCCTAATGACTGAGCTTGTTTCCTGAGATTGCGGAGCACTCCCTTACAAATCATATAATTATGTGCTAGTGAATTAAAAACTCTTATCTGGGTGCTGCCTGTGGCTCAAATGAGTAGGGTGCTGGCCATATATGCCAGAGGTGGTGGGTTCAAACCCGGCCCCAGCCAAAAAACTGCAAACAAACAAACAAACTCTTATCTATGGGGAAAACATATCCATTCCAGCAGTACGTTTGTCTTTGCATTTTTTTTTCTGAGTCTTTAAGAAGTTCATAGAGCAGAGTAGACATAGACCCATTAAGTCTGTTCCTTAAGATGACTTCAAAGGTTCGTAAAATCCTTAGGTTTTAACACGTAGTAATCTTTATAGCAGTGTTTTTCAACCTTTTTTATGTCACAGCACAGAGTTGAACTTCCACAGTAGACTTAAATTATGTTGATCAAAAATGCGTAAAAAAAGTGTATAAAAAATATATATATAGATACACACTTACTGTGCTTTGAACTGTCTTTTTTGTTGTTGCTGCAGTTTTTGGCTGGGGCCAAGTTTGAATGCACCACCTCCGGTATATGGGGCCATCACCCTACTCCTTCAGCCACAGGCACTGCCCTGTGCTTTGAACTTGTTTTGAGAATAATTTAATTATGGATCTTTAAATGTTCATGACACCCTTGAGATGCTCTCATTGTACATGAGTGTGTCCTGGCACACAGATTGAAAAGATTTGCCTTGTTCAGTTTTTCAAAATACTCTGAAGCTTTCCTAGGTCTTGTATTTATTTATATGCTTTCTGTTTGTATAGATCAGAAATGGCCACGCTGCAGCCTGGAGGCCCCACCTGTTCAGTGATGTGTGAGGCTGTGAATTTACTTATTTGGTTGCTTCTGTTCAGCACCAGGAGTTTCAACATACCAGTTGGCGATGGCTGGTGGTTATTCAGATTCTAGCGATATGTGATTTTACAAGGACAATTCTCCGTGGGTGCTGTAGTTTTCTTAAGGTTTTACCAGTTTCTGAGTCAGACATAGCTTTCTTCACTTTTTAATTTACACACATATCTCTCTAACTGTCCTAATTTTACCAAGGACAATTTGGAAATGCAAGTTCAGGGATATTTTGACCTGAAATGATTGTTCAAATTAGAACATAAAGGCAAGATTTCCCATGAGGATTGGAAATCTTCTTTCTTATCTATCTAAAGGAGTAATATAGGAAACCTTTTTCTTTGTTTCCATATTTTGCAGTTTAATAATCAGTTACACTTTAATCCATATGCCTTTATTCCTTATTTTCTTATATGTTTTGTTCACTTTTTTGCTAGATTAAGCTTCTAGACTTGAGATCTATTAACTGTATTTATGGGGCTGATCCTGTTGGTATTGTTCTTTGCTTTCAGGGTCACTTCTTGTTAACAGCATAATATTAGCCTAAAATTAACTTATAATTTTCCTTAAGGTATGTAATCAAATTGACTGCTGGCATTAATTTTATTTATTTATTTTTGGGGTGGGGGGTAAACTCAGCTCCTTTTGATGGCACTTGAATGGATCCCCCTTTTTTTCCTGAGATAATTGTCCTCAGTCACTAAGCCACTGTTAGGTGGTAACATCTACAATAGGCCAGAAATCTCTAACCCATTATGATATCACACTTAAAACTACAGGTTTCTATACTAACTTAAAAACACTAGAAATCTTACGTAGGAGATAGACTTTGAAATCAGGTGTTTATGGAATTAGAATATAAACAAAGAATAAGGAAAATATGTTAAATGCATAGAAGCAGACTCTTTTTGGAGACTTCAGAGAAAAGAGTCATTATCTGTAAAACTTCTATTCACAGCTATCCCTGTTCACCTGCCCATCGATCCTTTTATAAATGTCACTATCTATCATTTGATTACTCTTGTTATATAATGCCAAAACAAGTAATATTCTTTTAGAAAATAAGACGAGTATTTGGATGAAAGCGGATCACTGGGTGTCCCAAAATTATTTCCCTGAGAGGTGGATTATATGAAGTAGAGCCATTATTTAGAAAACCAGTTTGGAAGTGCTTCAGTAATTGAAACTAAAGCTGTGGAATTTTACACTAAAATTTCAAACCAAATATTGAGAAAAGAAGGAAAGAAGAGGGTGGGAGAGCAAGCAGGACTGAGCAATTTGTTGATTTTTACATTCCCAACCATATAGAAAACACCTAGGACTTTATTAGGGCTTCAGTTTCCAAACTGACTTTTTTTTTCACGAATCAATACTGGATGATTGAGGAGGCTGTCAGTGTAGTCCTCTTCTCTTCTTACTGTAACTCAAGGCCCTTGGGTGATGGAGATTCCTTGATCTTGAAAATCAGTCATGTTTCTAAGGTTATTTATTGGAATAGAGGGGGTTTCAAGCACCATTCTAATCACTCAGAAGTGGAAAAAGAGCACGAAGAAGCAGCTGTAGGAAAATTGTGTGGGTCATTCTTGAGGAGGCCTTGTATCATTGCTACTCACGTTTCACTGGCTAAAAATCTGTCCTAGAAGAGGAGAGAATAAGTATGTTTGTAAACAAATAATAGTCCTTTCCAAAGTCTTAAAAAATTCTATCCTGGAACTCTTTGGAATTATAGAGAAGAATTCTATTGAGTGTTATAACTGTAGATATAGAAACTTGGAAATACACCACCTCGAAATATTTTGAATTTGAAGTAAATTTCTATATGTATTTTAGGGTAGATCTTTATAAATAAAGTTGTGAATTTTATAAAGTGAGTAATGACCACTAAGTGAAATACGGGTTCTTTAATGAAAAGTCAGGCAACGCTCCCATTTTCATATCCATTTTGCTGTTTTCCATCTTGACCTTAAACAGTCTGTATCTAGGCTGCAGCCCACATTGAACATGGGGGAAAGGTTGATTAGTAACTGGGTGAGACCTATGCCCAGGACCTTGGAACTGGACACAAGTGTGAGAGCGCAGAGCTCAGCAGTGGACGTGAGCAGGGTTCGTGGAGGACACGTGGCTGCAAACACAGACGGAGCACGTCCTCAAAGGAAGGAAACACAAGCTATAAGGCACAGTCCAGGCAAATAGGAGGTCGGGGAAGAGGTCTAAAAAATCGGACTGGGTTTGAGGTACCAGGTCTGGGACTTCAATATTCCTGGTAAGAGTGAAACAAATCATAACCCCATAGTACCAGTAGTACAGCATAATATCTGAGGTGTGGGAGAACTCCATGAAATGTCCTTCTCGTGCTGAAGCAAACCTTTCTTCTCAGGCCGAGGACGGCTTTGCCTCTCTTTTCTTCCTTAGTTACAGGTTCTTTACTCTGTGGATAGTTGGAATTATTCACACAATCCCTTGAAATCCTGTTCCATCGAGATGGGCTCAAGCCAGGACACACTGAAATTATTTTCTTCTTAGTGGCTGCTATAATGCACAATTTAGGTCATTCATCACGACTGACTGAGGTGCTCACTCCCAATCTGCTGAGATCACCTGTGGCTAAGAGCTCAAACCAAGAGTCTTCTGGGAATTGCTCTCAATGTGAGACACCACACCCCAAATCACAGGCGTCCTTTGGGACAGACCGTGTCCCATAGGTGGTTATTGTCAGAGTCTTAAAGCTTGTCCCCTTGTCTTGAGGACAGAACGTCTGTAATGGGCTGTCTCAGTTTCAGAATTACCGTGAGATTAGCTAAAGGTTTGTTACCACCGTACTTCAACTCAACTTACTCCTCTTTCTGATACGAATGTCGTCAAACTGTTGATCCTCTAACTCGTTTCAATATATGTCAGACACAGCAATACCTGTCTCAGTGTCTATCGCAAAAATTTGACTTCAAAAACTATTTTGCCAATGATTAGAAACCAAATCTTTCAGTTTTGAAGGTTTTCCTCTTAATCTGTGTGGAGGGAAAAAAGGAAAAAGAAATGTCATTTATAAAGATTTCGGTATTTTACTCTTAACGTGTATTAATAGTCATCGTATTTCAGGGAATCTCTCTTATCAAGTTATGGCACTTGTTACACATTCTGTTTACTTATATAAAAAATGAAAGTAATTTAATTCTATCAACTCTTTAAGTCTTACTTCCCTAAACTGGCTGCCAGGCCAGCTCAGGAACCACAGCAACGTCCCAGGAGATGCTCTGCTGTAAATCTCATACATTTGAAAAATCACAAGGATGCTCTTTATACATGTTGGATAACGTATGGATTGAAAAAGTTCACAGTTTCAACTGTTGTATGTGTTGTATTCCTTTCAATGATGTCAATCTTTGCAAAACTGGATTTCTGCAGGTGTACTAAAAAACCCACCACCCAGTTAAAATCAATGTAGAAGAGGAAATTGGTGAGCAAGTGTTCAGTCTCAATATTACGCTTGAAAGGGCATGAAATTCAACAGCCACACTCGTCATAGAAGTGATTGTGGTTATTTGATAATTACAGTAAAACAGTATTAAGTGATTGTGGTTATTTGATAATTATAGTAAAACTATTTCTTTTGCTTTTTGTGTATATTTTATTGAAATGGTTATTCTTAGGGTAGTAATGTCACCACATCATTTATACCAAAAACTTTCAGGACTTATTTTGGCCTCTGGGCTGTTTACATGAAACAAACATGCAACATATTCCTAGTATCTACCGATCATTGTTGGCCAAAGTCCAAAATATTCTGATGTTTTGACTCACAGTTTTTTTTTTTTTATCATTTTTGGAAATGACAATTTAAATTCTTGATATTTCATGTGTTTCCCTTTATTTTTTGTCTTTCCTTTTTCCTTTCTTTACTCCTGTCCCCTCCCTTTCTTTCTTTTCTCTTTCCTTTGAGTAATAAATATATACTTGAAATTATTTTCCTTACTAAGCTGTGAGGGAAACAATTTGTAAAATCAAAATTTAAAAATAAAATGATCATTTTGTTTTATTCAAATTTTTACAGGGTTGGATAAATTTTTTTTTTTTAGCTAGCTACGTATTTTAAACATGAAAATTTCCATAGCGGGGTTAAAAAATCACAAAAGTGTGCATTTTTAAAGAATATATGTATGTATTTGATTTATAACAAAGTTTACATTGCACCTGAATGAGAGAAAAGCTCGGGGTCATAGGGATGGGTATCCCACTTGAAGCAACACTTTTTTTCAAGGTGACACAGAAGTGCATTGATCATTTCTTTCTTGCGTCTCCCTACAGCATCTATGGCCTTTCCTTGGTTTTCCCTACAGTCGTTCATATGTACTCTCATCGTAAGTTAAGATCAGGTACATTCTGGGTTTTTGGAAGATAAAATTGGCTTTCAGTTATGTGTTTGTGGAAAAAATATATGGATAGCTTTCCTGGGGAAATAGCTTTCTTGTAATTATATGTAAAATTATGATTATGGATAGATTATTAGAACACTACATAGCATACATGGAACAGAATAATGAAATACACACAGTGAATTACTTTCACACAAAATGCTACAAGGCATTGAAATCTCTGACCAAAAAATTGTTTGCCTCCTAAATGTCAGTGCATCCTAAAAATATGTTGACTTTACATGCAGATGATTCAGTTCAAGAGATTATTTCTTCCCCAATCATGAAAATAATTTTTTACAACTCTTTTTAACTTGTACGGGTGTGATCTCAGATGTCCAAATCTCAACTTGAAAAGTTTCTAGGTAAACGCATCAACTATTGTTCTTTTTTAATATGAAGACTACTCTTTTTCTTACCCAAATTATGTGTAGTAGTATATCTCTGTAAAAAGAAAATTACTAACTCTGGAATTCTTGAACATTAGTCCTCCTCAAAGTTTCATATTTTCATTTTTCTTAATTTTTAATTTTTCCTTAGTTTTGTGTGTGTCCATATGTATATGTATGCATATGAAACTATAAGTAGAATGCCACTCTCTTTTTTTCTTTTACATTTACTCATATTAGCTAATAATAATTTGGCTTCAACTATATCTTTCACAGTGGCACCATTACAAATATTGTTTTTGTCTTTAAATACACAATGCCATAAGATCAATCATCATTTATTTTAAGAAAAAATAGAGGCATTGTATTTTTTATCTCTGCAATTATGATCTGTTATTCTATATTGTGTAGGATGATAAAAGTATGGTAGTAGAATTTGACATCTATCTGATCTCATTAGTCCGCTTGGGCTGATGTAACAAAAGAACACAGACTAAGTGTGCTAAACAACAGAATGTATTTTCTCTCGACTGTGGAGGCTAGAAGTCCACGGTCAAGGTCACAGTTGATTTGCTTTCCGAGGAGGCTTCTCTCCCTCGCTTGTCCGTGGCTGCCTATTTGATGTAACCTCCCATAGCTTTTCCTCAGTGCCGTGAGAGAGACTGAGCAAGATTTCTGATGTCTGTTCTTCTAACGACAATAATCATATGGGATCAGAGCCCCATCCTGAAGACTTTATCTAACCTTAATCCCTAGAGGATCCATCTCCAAAACAATGCACACTGGTAGTTAAGGCTTTAAAATATATATATATATATATATTTTTAAAAGGAGGCACAGAATTTAAGTCCACTGATCTCATCTGATTTAGGCAGGAACTGAAACAGTAAGATAACAAAGTTCAAGATTTAGCCTAGAATTTAATATAAGGAAAAAGCAAACACTGGGACCTTGAGCTCTAATTCATGACCATGAGAGAAAATAAAATTAATCTGCCTTACCTTACCCTAGAATTAACATGTTTGCCCACAATAAGAACATCAGGAAAAACATAACAAAATTTTAAAAATCTCTGTGAAAAACAAATGTAAATAATTTGAAGCTACACATTTAGAAATGGCTTCAATCTGAGCACAATTATTGAAAGACTATCAATGCTATTGTTTCATCTGTGAGAATCATATATTTTTGCATGCACATCAAGTACACAAGTAAGGTGGATATTAATATTCTCTGAAAAACAAGGCCCATTTCTGAACCCTTGACTGAGCACATCATTCATTTATAGATTTTTGAATTTATCACAGGGGTCATAGCAGAAGATGGCAACAACTTGCCATCTTAAGAAACTTGTCAAAGCAATTTAAAAAATTATTTGTTAACTTAGAAATAAAAATAACAAGAAGATATACTTGAAAACCTTTAGCTTTGGTCTCACTGTGATCTCCCCAGAAAGCTAACTGAGCAGATAAGATTTATTTTTCATATTTTTCAATGTGTAAATATTTTATGTAATTAGAGGATTTCAAACACAAACCGTGAGACATTCATACGAGTCTATTAGAATGACTAAAGTCCAAAACACTGACACCACCGAATGATAGCAGAGATGAATAACAACAAGAAACTCTCTTTCCTTGTTGGGAGAAATGCAAAATGTACAGCCACTTTCCAAGTCAGTTCATTAGTTTCCTACAAAACTAATCACACTCTCACCATATAATACAGAAATCACACTTCTGGATATTTATTTCAATGATCTGAAACTTCTGTCCACACAGAAATATGCACCCAGATGTTTATAGCAGCGTTAGTCACAGATCTCAAAACTTGAAGCTACCAAGTTATCCTTTACTAAGCAAACTGGCAAATAATTTGAGGTCCTTACGATGGGCTATTACAGCACTAAGGAGAAGAGAGCTACCGGGGCTCACGAAGAAGTGAAGGAATTTTAAAGGCATCCTAGAAAGTGAAGTCAGCAATCTGAAAAGGCTGAGTGCTGTCTGGTTCCAACTGTAAGGCATTCTGGAAAATGCAAATCTCTGGAGGCAGTAAAAATATCAACTCAGTGATGGCTGTATTCTTTAGGGGGAGAATACAGAGGAATTTTAGAACAGAGAAACTATTCTCCTTGACACTCTGAGAGGGCACACATGTCATTACATATTTATCAAGACACGAAGAAGGAACAACACACAGAGGGTTCTGAAATGTAAATTTTGGGGTGATAATGATGTCTTGGGTTTGTTTAGTCTATGGTAGCAAATGTACCCTATGGGAGAAGAAGGACGTTGCTGGGAGGCTGTCCTGGGATGGGCGCAGCGGAGGACGGTGGGGGATGAGGAACGAGAAGAGATGTGAAAGTATGTATTTTCTGCTAAATTTTACTGGGAACTTAAAACTCCTGGCTCGGTGCCTGTGGCTCAACGGGCTAAGGTGACAGCCATGTACACCTGAGCTGGCGGGTTCGAATCCAGCCCGGGCCCACCAAACAACAATGACGGCTACAACTAAAAAATGGCCGGGCATTGTGGCAGGCGCTTGTAGTGCCAGGGACTTGGGAGGTAGAGGCAAGAGACTCGCTTGAGCCCAGGAATTGGAGGTTGCTTTGAGCTGTGATGTCACAGCACTCTATCCAGGGTGACATATTGAGGCTCTGTCTCAAAAAAAAAAAAAAAAAAACTCCTTTGAAAGTAAACTCAATTAAAACAGTAAAGTCAGAAGAAAAGTTTTGGAAATGTGCACATTATTCAAATATAAGTATGACTAAAGTAATTCAAGAACAACTCTAAGAAGTAATTATACTTCACCTACTATACAATCAGCCAACACAGCTACTCGTACTGTGCCTGGTTCTACATATTACAATCACACTTTACAAGGTAGTGGGAAACGTAGAATTTTAATGAAGGAAGTGGAAAAATTTTATTCTCCTTTTCCTTTAATTTTTTGTTCTTTCCTTTTTTCCTCTTCTCGATTTCTTTCATATTCAAAGAATTTAAAGCTGTAAGTTTATAATTTTCATGTCTATCTCATAGCAGATTGCTATGTCCTGTCCAATGTTATAAACTTGTTTAGATTAGCACAGAGTAAGAACCTTGGTCTACTTGGACGCCTTGGAGTCCCTGGGTAGACATCATAGGATTGGTAAACTTTTGTTATTGCATTTTGGTTTACATGCATATCTATTTTTCTAGATAGAGGGCACGCATCTTTGGTCAATTTCTCAAATGAAACTAGAACACACAATTGATTAAAAATATGTATTTGCTTTGCTCCTCTCTGTGATTTTATTATATTTACTTTGATAATTATATTTATTATTATTATTATTCCAATTTCGGTTTAGATAAGGAACTCTAGTTAGAATTTATTTTACTCATCTCAAGTTGAATTGCAGTTCAACAGGTTAAATTCTGATTATTTCACTTCTGGTGACTCCGTTTTCATGCTAAGTAATAAAATGATAAACAAGAAAGAGTTAGGTTAGTTCTTAGTAAACTAGAAAACATCATTTTTATTATTTGGTAGTAAAAGTCTATACAAATCTCTAATCTATAAATCTAATTTTATAGAATTATCACCACCTGTTTACTAGCTAATTATCTATATTTTAGAAAATGAATTATATTTTACTCCAAATACCTCTGGGTTTAGTCTTCACTCAGTTTTGTTTTCTTTTATTGTAAATTATTTCCCAAGAACATATGCCATCTTAGAACACCTGTGCTGTTCTTTTAAAAAGACATGTATTCAACCACAATCAGTGTAACCTAATTCTTTGTACCTAAACAATAATTTTAAAAAAGCATTAAACTTTATATAATTCTTTTTTTTTTTTTTTTTTTTATAGAGACAGAGTCTTACTTTATCGCACTCGGTAGAGTGCAATGGCGTCACAACATACAGCAACTTCAAACTCCTGGGCTTAGGAGATTCTCTTGCCTCAGCCTCCCGAGTAGCAGGTGCCCACCATGATGCCCGGCTATTTTTTGTTACAGTTTGGCCAGAGCCGGGCTTGAACCCGCCGTCCTTGGTATATGGGGCCAGTGCCCTACTCACTGAGCCACAGGCACTGCCAAATTCTTTTTTTTTTTTAACAAGTGAACAGTTTATTAAGAATTAAACAAAGGTATGATGTGATACAGTACAAGCAAGACACTCAAGATAGGTATAATAGTACTACTCACACAAAAACTTAAATTTCACCTCAAAAAAAAAAAATCACAAGACAAAAGAGAA
>CAUYON010213457.1:0-35356 GCA_963573935.1 Arctocebus calabarensis
CAATCATGGGTTACGATGTGCTGGTTTTATATACAATTTGAAATGTTTTCGTCAAACTAGTTAACATAGCCTTCACGGCATTTTCTTAGTTATTGTGTCATTTCCCCTTACTTTTTTTTGAGACAGAGCCTCAAGCTGTCAACCTGGATAGAGTGCTGTAGCATCACAGCTCACAGAAACCTCCAATTCCTGGGCTCAAGCAAGTCTCCTGCCTCCGCCTCCCAAGTAGCTAGGACTACAGGCGCCCGCCACAATGCCCGGCCATTTTTTGGTTGCAGCCATCATTGTTGTTGGGCGGCCTCGGGCTGGACCACCAGCTCAGGTGTACGTAGCTGGTGCCTTAGCTCGTTGAGCTACAGGCACCGAGCCATTTCCCCTTATTCTTAAGTGACACCCAGTGTTCTTGTTCTTGGGAGACTTACCCCTCCCCCTGCTGTGGACTATCTTGGTATGTTGTCAGTTAGAGTGCCTGTCCTTTGCTGACCAGGGGGTAGGCACACGTCAACCACACAGGGTTAGTCTGACTCTGGGTTGGAACTCTGGCCCCTCACTACTTGGCTCCTGTTCCTTTCCAACCAGATGCCTCGGTCTTCCCAAAGCCCTTCCAATAAGATCCTGCTCTCCTGAACTTACCCAAAGGTTTCCCTTGCTGAGTGCCAAAGCATGTAAAGACAGCATGAGTGAAGGCAGGAACCAAATGGCTCCCCATGAACCCAGAGGAAAGTCTAAGACGACAAACCTGGAGAAGGGAAAGTTGAGCCATGGCTGCCACTAGGAGGTCTGGAAGCCCTGCTTCTCATGGAGGGCATCTTCTGCAACATACCCTGAGATCCTATAGCTGTGGAAGGGGCTGCCTCCTGCATACTACTGTGAGGCCTAAGGGCAGAGACCGAAGTTGGCTTGTCTCTCTGCCCCTGTGCCTGGCACAGCTTGTGGTCAGAGGAGGTGCTCACAAGGGTTTTGCTAGATGAAGACTAGGAAAGGAGGGAGGGAGACCCAGGAGAGTTAACACTGAGGAGTGGCCCAGGCTGAAAGGGAACTGCTATCCAAAGATGTGTCACTGAATTCTCAGGGAAAGATCTGCCAGAAAGTACTGAGGGAACTAGGTATCTGGGATGATAGTGAGGTGATTTCAGGACAAAGGCAGCCCCTCATGTCATTGCTTAGAGCCCAGTCCCTCAGAGGCTGGAAGGACCACACAGCTGGTCTGGAGTGAAGAGATCCTGGTGGTCACTAGGAGGGGCCTGGTGTTAATTCACACAGGCCCCCTAGTGTCCAAGGAAGGGAGAGGGGTGCTGGCTGTTTCTGTGTCCTCTGGGCAGCTGCCCACATGTCATCTGCTGTTTTGGCACCTGCTGAATAGCAGCAGGGCAGAAGCTGTGGCCACACTGTGGAGGAGCAGGCTGAGCTCTGAGAAGTGGGTGCTGCTGGCCAAGGAAGCCACCACCTCTGTGTCTGTGAGGAGGACCTTTGTTTTGTCACCCAATGCCAGGCCACATGGAGGCAGGTGGCCACTGAGATGGCATACAAGCAGTCCAAAAGTATTTTGGGGACTTCAAGGTAAGGAGGCTAAAACTACAAGAAGCATCTTGAGGTCCCCAGGAACGCAGGGACCTCAGTCAGGGCTGGGGCCCAAGGGTCCCAAGGATAATATCTTTTCCACATCCGGATCTGCGGTGGGAAGGGCCACCTGCACAGGCCAGGGAGGAGGACTGACATGCCTGCCTCTCCCCCGTCCACCAGAGGGAAGGCTGTCTGAGGTCCCTAAGACCTGAAGGGAACAGGATTATATTCTGGAATCAATGCTCTAATTAGGAGAAATGGTGGGACATAAGCCAAAACTCCTTTTTGGGGCTCCCAGACTTACCACGCAGTCATTAATTGACTTCTCCATCTGAAGCCACGCCTACTGCTATTGCCGAGATAATCCACGCGCCTGAGGGTAGAGAGCTTTCTGGTTTATCGACTCTGTGGACAGGCACCGTTCTGAGCCTTTTCCATGTACACCGCACTTACTCTCTCAACAGCATTTTAAGTTTATGTACTGATGTTTTCCTCATTGACAGATACCCACCTCTGGCTCAGAGAGGTTGAACAACTGCCCAAGATCACAAAGATAGAACTAGAACTAAATTTGAATCCAGAAAGTCTGAGCTAGCAGCTGGAGCAGGCCTGCCACTACCTTGGCACCCCCACAAGAAGCCTGTACACAGGTTCCCCCACCTGACCCCAAGCGAACGTATGCATCAGACACATCTTCAATGACAGAAGCAAATGGGCTCAGAGAGGTGATGCAACCAGCCAACATCACCCAGCAAATGGAGGGCAGGGCTTCCCTATACACCTGTCGGACCCCTTGGATAAACCTGATAATAATCAAGCCCCCTACTGAGAGGCTGGGCTGCAGGGCTGCCTGGTCCCCCACTTGGGCATGGCAGCAGAAGCTGTGCACCTGGAGCTCGTGCATCTGGTTCTGTTTCCATTCCCAGCCACTCCTAAGAGACCTTCTAAAGGCCATTTTTTTTTTTTTTTAGAAACAGTCTCACTCTGTCACCTTCGGTAGAGTGCAGTGACGTCACAGCTCACAGCAACTTCCAGCTCTTGGGCTTAGGCTTAGTCTCTTGCCTCAGTCTCCCGAGTAGCTGGGACTACAGGTGCCCGCCACAACACCTGGCTATTTTTTTGTTGCAGTTTGGCCGGGGTTTGAACCCACCACCCTCGGTATATGGGGCCGGCACCCTACTGAGCCACAGGCACCACTGTAACTGAGCTTCTGGTCACACAGGCGCTTCCAGTCACTGAACCACAGGCGCCACCCTAAAGGCCAATTTTTATTCCTCAAATTCAAGTGGCTTGGGAAGCAAAGCCCTGGCTTCCGGCCACTGAGGCTCCTCCCCTACCCGAAAGATATTCCTGTGATTCCCATCACTGTGCAATCGGGCCAAGGCACTGAGATGGACGTTTTCCAGTATCCTTTACTGTGCCCAAGCCAAGCCACTCAGTGATGGATGCCCAGAGAGCTGAGGGTCAGAGGGGACAGGGCACATATCCAGCATGGTCTTGGCAGGAAGGAGATGGCACGCTCCAATCAGGTCATTAGAGGAGACCTGAGGAAAGAGTCTGTTTACACAGAGTGGAGGGCCTCACAGGGACAGTGCAAGGCTAGTGACCCAGAGGCTCTTACCACTCCCAGGCCTGAGGGGGAGGAAAGGGGGTGGCCGCCACAACCTGGAGACTAAGACAGCTGCACAGAAATGGCCACCTGACAAGAGCTGGGACTGGGGTCAGTGAAGGAAGAAAGGTCAGTGCAAGACAACCCCACAGAGAGGCAGCTGGGGAATAAGTCCCCTGACCTCACACTGCTCCCCACTTTCCATCTTCTGCTGGTGGTCCCCATTGTGGAGCATGTTCGTGGGAGCCAATGTTGTCACCCAAACAGGCAGCCTCTGAGGCGTGGATCTGGAGGGACAAATAGGAGACATGGGGCTGGATGAGGGTCTTGGTATCTGACACAAGAAGCATCTCTGTCTGTCATACTCACTTGCTCAAAAACTTGCTGTGGCTCCCCACTTCCTATAGAACAAAGGCCAAGTTCTCCAGCCTGGCACACAAAGCTCTTCATGCTCAGATTCCAACTTCTCTGGCTCCACAACTACAGGTGCATCATATAATCTGCACAGCAGCTCTGTGTGGGGTATTACCATCATCATCTTCATTTTGTGAAGAAACCAAGTTCGTCCAAGATCATATTGCTGGCAAGGGATGGCGCAGGAACATGAAGCCAGGCCCCCCCTGCCTGCTAAGCCACTGGGTGATATGCACAGACTGGGAGAACAAGGTCTGCTCAGAGAAGCTTCACCTTCCCCACAATAGGGGTCTGAATGAGGGATGAAGGGAAGGTGGGGAGAGGAGGGGTGGGGAGGCTGAGGACTATGTATGCTGACCTGTAAGTTCTCATTTTACCCTGATGACGGCCCTTTGGGGTAGGAGTTATCACTCTGGTTAGTTGAGACACTTTAACTTCAGAATGGTCAGGGAATTTACCTTACCCACAATCCCTGTCACAGCTGGGGCTTGACTCTAATGCCAGCTGGCAAGCAGACCTTCCCCTCTGCAGAGTGATGTCTATAAAATCCTCAGGTCCTTGTTTCCACCCAGTCCAGTGTTGTCTCCCTCTGAGTGCCTGAAATTCCCTCTGCTAATCAGGATTTTGGGATTAAGAAGATCTTCGAGGTTAGGAAGGTCTTTGGAAGACCTCAGCATGAAAATATGTTACCTGGAAAGAGAAGCATATCAGGCCAATGGCTTCCAGCCTCTCTTAGAGATAGCAACATTTTGTGTGTGTGTGTGAGATTTAAGAGGACAGGCACCCAAATACCACCATTAGAGATAAACTTTTGTTTCTACTGAATCAAAGTCAAGTTCTGAAAAATTGGGACACAAGACGGGTGAGTAAGCTTTACTGGAAAAAATAAAGAATGGAGGTCTGAGAAGAGGGAGAGCAGGCCTAATGGGTCATTGTGGGGATCTCCTTTGTGGTGTCCTGGGAGGCACAAATGATCTGTGTGTTATGATGGGAGGATTTCAGAGAAGCAGGTTTTAGCTCAGGTGGTCTACTGCATTGCTGTAAGTATGGCTCCAGGCAAGTTGTCTGGTCCCTCTTGACCTTACGTCCCTCTCTCGTGAAAAAAGAGGTCCCTCTCTCGTGAAAAAAGAGGTGTTGGACAAGATGCTTATGCCCTGTTCCAAGATCCCATCGCTCCAAAGAAGGCCGCTTTTACTTTTGTTAGTCACTGAGATGTGAGAGAGAGAGAGAGGGGTTCCCCCTTTCATGCTTCCCCACTCCAGCTGGGACAGAGTCATGAGGGCCACAGAGGACACTGCTGGGATGAGACCTCCTCTACCCAGGTCCCCTCCTGTGCCCATCATCCTTGCTTAGGGGTTACCTGTCTTCTGACAGCTGTGTCTCCCACCAGCACAGTTAATTTGCTGCCTGTTCCTGGGAAGTGACAGCAACTTGAAGCAAAGCAATTAGGATGAAAAAGAGGCCCAGCTGCTTGGGGCCAAAGGAAAATAAACAGAGCAGCCCTGTGTGTATTCCCCCGCCAAGAGGAGCAATTCTTCACAGGATGATTAACATTTCCAATCCCAGCCTCTTCCCTGCCCTTGAAGGAAGTGACCCACAACTGGCTGCTGTTCCCAGATCCCACTCTTCCTAGGGTGTACAGTGGACTTGACAGCTCATTACCTCCTCATAAGAGTCTTCCCTGGCCACCTGGCCAACCCCCACAGCTCTACCAGAAGTGATACCCCTCTCCTCTGAAATCTGAGGGCCTTTCTTTGTACTTCTATTGGTTTCCCTTAATTAACTGATAATTCATTCGTTCTTTAAACAGACATCTCTCAAGCACCATTCATTCATTCAACAAACATTTCTTAAGCCCCTACTATGTTCTAGTCACTGTTCAGAGTCCTGGTAAGTACACAAAACAGACAAAAAATTCTGTCCTCAAATTTTAGTAGGAGGAAATAGACGATGAACAAGTGAAAATGTTCTGGTAAATGACGTTGAATGCTATGGAGGAAAATAAAACAGGAAAACGGAATAGGGAATGCAGAAAAGGAGAGGTAGATTTTAAGTAGGGAGGTCAGGACATGAAAGTGACATCTGACCAAAGACCTACATGAGGCAAGGAAGTAGCCAGGTAGCTAAGTGAGGGTGGCAGGCATAGGGACACAGTCCACAGACTCTGAGCTGGGAGAGTACCTGTTGTGCCTGAGAAAGAGCAATGAAGCCAGAAGGAGAGTGACAGGAGATGAAGTCAGGGAGGAAACGGGTGGAGACTCTGAAAGGACCCTGGCTTTCATTTGAGCAGATAAGGAGCCACCCAAGGGTTGGACAGAAGAATCAAAGGGACTGACTGGAGTTTCATTAGGGTGGTTCCAGCTGCCCTGTCAACACTCTGACAAGAGGCGAGCAAGGAAGTGGGCCCTGGTGGAGTGTGGGAAGGCCTAACTTCTCCAGCCTCGTGGGGCAGGCTATGTAAACAAAACAGGATAATTCTAGGGAAAGGAAAGCTTGGTTGCGGGGCATCCAGAGTCAAGGTCAGGGAGCTTATGTAGAAGACTAGAGAGAGCTCCAAGAGTTGGGCTGCGGGGCTTTCACAAGTTTGGGAAAATGCTCTGTGCTGCTTTAAGCCGGGTCTCTCTCTCTGGAAGGACAGACTACTTGGGAGTAGCCTCTGGACTAGGCAGAGAAATTTCAACTCCTGCCTTCTGGGCTTAGTTAACCCCTAATTGGCTCTGTAATTTGCACACCTGCACTTGGTTTGTGCCCCCCCCCCAAAATACCTTCACACAGTGGACAAGTCTAAATGCTTGGGTGTGAGAGGCTGAGAATCCCAAATCCTAGGTTTAAGACCCTGCTCTTCCATTTAACTGGCCATGTGACTTTGAGTGAGTGATTTTGGCTTTCTGCTGTTTCCTCACTTGCAAACTAGGCATGGTAACCATCCCTGCTGAGCATAGTGAGCAGTGAAGACACACACTGGCTGGGGGTGGACTAGGAACCTTAACAGTGAGGCCCCTTAGGCCAGGGGAGAAGGTGGACTGGCCCATGACAGCCTCCCCCACACTTCCTGAGAGACAGTCACCAGACAAAGCACAAACATCCCTATCCCAGGGCCTACACCAGTCATCAGTGCGCTTGTGAAGTGGGCCAGGAGTCTCTCAGCTACATCCTAAGGCAAGAAAACCCAGCACAATTAACTTTACGACAGAGGAGGGAGGAGCGATGGCTGGGTTCATGGAAGCAAATGACTCCCAAACATAGGTGGGGGTGCAGAGAAGGGGAAAAGAGAGAGGAGTGTTAACCGAGACTGTCTGCAACACCATGTCCATCAGCCAAGCAGAAAACAAGCACTTGCCCCTTCCTAGCTGTGCCTCTTCCAGTCCTGTGCTCTTTGGTTTTGTTTTCCTTTAAGAGAGGCAATAGGGGCGTTGCCAAACCGTCTACCACTTAAAATTCTTAAGTGTGCGAATAAGTCAACGGTGGGAAAACTCTCTATGAACACTGTTATTACACACAAAAATATCTCAGAAAGGGCTTCTTCTGGATAAAGAACCACCAAACACCAGGAGCCAGGAGGCCTCATCTCATCAGCCCCAAGCATGGCCAGACACAAGAGTTCTGCAGAGAGCCTGCCAGCAGACACATCTCTACACGGCCACTCACACGTTGCCAGCATTGGTCAGGAGGCATAAGCAAGAGGAAAAATGCTCTGTATTGTCATGGAAATTTATCCATAACTTGGAAGTGAGGCAAAAGAAGGAATGCATGTCCTTTCAATGTCACTTTGGGACAGGACTGAACAGTAAAGAGTTACTTAATTCTCAAAGGGAGTGTACCTTTGTTTTGCAATTTACCACTAATCAGGCCCCAGGCTTTGTGAAGTTACATGCAAATTGTAGGTCCATGCGCAAGTATGTATGTGCACATACATATGTGAAGATGCTAGGGAATTCTTTCCAGTAGGGAACCATGAAATTATGGTATTATTGCCCCCATAGGACTTTAACTAGCTTCATCTCTAACATAGCAAACATATTCCAGAATGTCTTTTCCAACTAAGTATCTGTCTCTCAAATGCTCTTTTCAACCAGCTTTGCCATTCTTATGGTTCCCTCATTAGCAAGTTAAGTCAATAATTTTTACACATGGTATAAATTATAGTTTGATGGAATCACAAGTGAGAGAGTCTCACGCCATGTGACTTTGGGCCAGCTACTCAACTTTTGAGCTTTACTTATCTGCCACAGGGTGAGGGTACAAGTAGGTTTGGAGGAGAAAGATGGATGTGAAAGTACTCTGTACATCATTCATAGGAAGCAAAAGTCAGGGTTTATTGCTGTGACTCATCAGACCAGGCAACTCCAGAGCTGGAAGTCCCAGGCTTCTGAGGGCAGTATTGGACAGACTTGGGACATAGGTTAGGGGTAGGGGCAGCTAGAGACAGCCTTGAAACTAGCATTCACGTCCAGAAGGTGCCATGCTGATGCTTTCTCCACCTCTGATGAGGCCAGGATTTCTCCTGGGCCTCAGGTCTTAGAGGATGGGGATTATTCAGGACCACTCAGAGAAGTCTGCTGGATGGCTGGGGCAGGAATCAGCACAGAAGCCAGAGATAGGTATTCCATAATTGAGGGACAAGAGTCCTCATTTAACAACAGAGGCCAGCACCCTAACTAAGTAGTAAGTAAGAAGTAATCCAGCTAACAGCACAAACTCTGCCCTCACCATCTGCATGTGTGTACAGCTGCACACCACAGAACGAGGTTACAGCCAGGGGTCAGGAAAATGAAGAGCTGGTTCAGCCAATCCTGCAAAGATGAGGCTGATACAGAACCAACAGACACCGAAGAGAGCAAAGAATGGCAGGAGCAGAAGCTAGAAGAGGGTGAGCCTACAGAATGTAGAAGAGGGAATACAAGAAAGTAAGGAAGATAACACAAGACTACACTTGAACCTTGAATGACCTGAAGTCATCTGGTTTAACAGTCCACGGCCCCTCGCAATGGCTAAAAGGAGATGGGCAAGAGGCTTACACTTGGGTGCTTCTTGGAGGCTCTCCATCTCCAAAAAGGGATGTGAAGAATTTTTTCTCTTTCCTTCAGGTCAGTCCACTTTCAGGTCAGTTATCTGCTAGAAATCCACCCAGCTTCACCCCCTCCCCAGATGCCTCCATCTACAGCTGCTTGATCTTCAAGACTGGGCTTACAGACTCTTTCCTTCTGCCCTTGGCCTTCCCCATCTCTCCTCTTCTGAGCTGTTTCCAGTCTGAGCCTCCCCCTTCAACAGCCAATTGTATCCTGTCTGTCTGTTCCATGTAGTTTGTATACTCCTTTCCAGTTATGTATTTTTTCTCTATTTTTCCTTTTGCCATCATTTCTTCAGTACTTTAAGTTATTAAATGTGAGATGTCTGATTTCCTTAAGTACTAAGTTTGACAGATGATACCTCTGACATTTCACTTTATACTTGTTTTACATCTTCATTCTTCGAAACACAATTTTTTTTACATCAAATTTTGTGAAACCATAAGTCAAAAGTTTGTGGTATTTCTGAATATGAATTTTGTCATGGAACCAATGCAGTGCAGAGAGCTCAAAATATCAACTACGCGTTTGGGAAGAATGTGGCTAATGAACACACAGTACCTCAATGGCTTGAGAAGTTCTGTTCATTTTAATCTTGAAAATGAGCCATATGGGTGACCTGAGACCAAGGTGGATAATGAGTTGAAAGCTGTAATGAAAGTGAATCCATCTCGGCTCAGCACCTGTGGCTCAGCAGGCTAAGGCATCAGCCACGTACACCTGAGCTGGCGGGTTCGAATCCAGCCTGGTCCTGCCAAACAACAATGACGGCTGCAACCAAAAAATGGCCTGGCATTGTGGCGGGTGCCTGTAGTCCCAGCTACTTGGGAGGCAGAAGCAGGAGAATCACTTGAGCTCAGGAATTGGGGGTTGCTGTGAGCTGTGATGCCATGGCAGTCTATCCAGGGTGACAGCTTTAGGCTCTGTATCAAAAAAAAAAAAGAAAGTGAATCCATCTCAACCTCTGTGGGAATTAGCAGCAAGGTTTGATGTTACTATGCCAACAATATTGGACCATTTGAAAGAAATCAGCAAGGTAAAGAACCTGGATAGTGTGGTGCCTGTGGCTCAAAAGAGTAGGGCGCCGGCCCCATATACCAGAGGTGGTGGGTTCAAACCCAGGCACAGCCAAAAACTGCAAAAAAAGAACCTGGATAGATTAATTCCACATAAATTAAATGAGTGTCAGAAAAAAAAGTATCTGCAAGCTTGCCTTTCTTTGCTGTCACAACATAAAAGTGAACCATTTCTACACTGTATTGTTATATGTGATAAAAATAGATTTTTTTAAGCCATAAAGCAATAATTTATTAGAAAATAGGAAAGCTTCCG
Organism: Arctocebus calabarensis; assembly: GCA_963573935.1. NCBI lineage: Eukaryota > Metazoa > Chordata > Mammalia > Primates > Lorisidae > Arctocebus > Arctocebus calabarensis. Next base: position 9,988 of record CAUYON010213457.1, read on the forward strand.
ACACAATGGAAGGGGTCCCAAATGGGTTGCCTGAAAAATGGATTGTTTTTGACAGTTGCAAGCATTGAGCACAATGACTGGATAAAAATGAAATGCTGAAACAGTCCAAAACCGAATATTCCTGAAAAAAAGCTAATGGTGTCTGTTTGGTGGTCTAGTGCTGGTACCATCCACTACAGCTTTATGAAACCTGGTCAATCGATTACAGCGGATGTCTACTGCAACCAAGTGGATAACATGATGCAGATGCTTGCGATTAAGTAGCTGAGACTGCTCAATAGGGACAGGTCAATCCTCTTGCAAGACAATGCTATCACACAAATGATGCTGCCTACACTACAGAAGCTGGACTTGGAAACTCTGTCATCCACCGTAGTCACCAGACCACAAACCAACTGATTACTATTTCTTCCAGCCTTTAGAACACCGCTTCTCAACCTCTGGGTCAGGACCCACAGGAACTGTATTAAAGGGCTGTGGCATTAGGCTGGTTGAGAACCACTGCTTTAGAAGGAACACTTGTTGCAAGGAAAAATATTCAATTCTCAACAAAAAGTGGAAACTACCTTTTGCAATTTCATCAACACTTGCTCCTCAGGCTCCTTCACTCCTGGCATAAACAAGCTACAATTAAGATGGCAAAATTGGGGTGGACACAGTGGCTCATACCTGTAATCCTAGCACTCTGGAAGCCTGAAGGGGAAGGATCTCTTGTACTCAGGAATTTGAGACTGGCCTAGGCAAGAGCAAGACCTCATCTCTCCTAAAAATAGAAAAGTTAGCCAGGTGCCTGTAGTCCGAGCTACTCAGGAGGCTGAGGCAGGAGGACTGCTTGAACCCAGGAGTTTCAGGTTACTGTGAGCTAGGCTGACACCAAGGCACTCTAGTTTGGGCAACAATGAGACTCTGTCTGAAAAAAAAAGCAAAATTATGTCAACAGTTTAGGAATATATTTTAATTGCACTGCTTGAGATACAATAAAGTTGATTTGAAATCAGACATTTTATATTTAATGACCTAATATCATACTGTGAGTGGTTCTTTAAAATCTTGCATGTTGACTTCAATCCTTTGTGGATTTACTTACAAGTGTGTGTAAATCTTTTTCTTGTTCTGTAACAACTGTTAAGATTTTTTCTGGGCTAGACTCTAAGCTTCCCGGTCCCCTGTATGACAACTAAAGCTCTCATTAGGCCTAGCACTGTGTGATAGGCACAAAGTACCTAATTCCTGTTTATTGATTTGGCAGTTTGATTAACATCACATAATCCACTCCTAGCCATGCTCAATTACTGACCCATTACATACAAGTCTGGATTATTCAAATCCTAACACCTCTTTCCCCAATCCTTTTCACTGGCATTGTGTCCCACCAGTTCTCAGCAGAATCCAAGTGATTTGAAGGATCAGACCTCGGCATGTTCATTGCTCCCTGAGGTTCTTGGACATGTCTACACTACCAGAAGGCATCAGACCTGGATGTGTCAGCAGAAGGTTCCAAGCAGCTCCAAAGGCCAGCCTCACAGGCTCAGCCACGACTCAGGGAAGACTTGGGACGTCCCCTCCTAACGCCAGCCCAGGGGTCACAGTTCTGGCAGGGGCAATGCCACAGGCCCTGGCGCGCCAGGAGGCAGCCTGAGGAGAACGGTTTGCAAGGAGCCTGGCCGCGGGAAGCCGGCCTTCTCCGTGAGCAGCCGCCAGGTGCTGCCCTCGATGGCATAGAGCAGCGTGAACACGCGGTTGACTGTGTAGACGATGTCGCCGCGAACCACGGCGGTGAAAAGCGCTCCTTTGCTGTTGACGAACTGGCCAGGCACCGCCGTCCACTGGCCAGTGGTCAGGTTGAGGCAGTCGATGGCACAGTGCAAGAAGTCGTCAGAAGGTCCATTACGCACCACGTAGAGACTGTCGCGATGGGCCACCATGCAGTGGCCGTAGCTCTGTGAACGCCGCAGCTCGGCTACCGGCAGCCACATGTCGCCCTGCGCTGTGTACTCCACCACGGCTGTGGTGTCAGCCGGCCGCCACAGGCACACGAAGAGGCGGCCACTCGCCTGGGCGCGGGGCACACCTGCAGCCGGTTGAGGCAGGTCGGCCACGAAGCTCCAGCAGCCCGCGGCCGGGTCGTAGCACTCTACGGAACTCATGGGCGTCCTCTGGAACTCGCCCCCGATGGCGTAGAGGCGGCCATCGAAGCCCGCCAGCGCTGTGTCATAGCGCGGCTGGTGTGGGCTGGGGAACTCGCGCCACGTGCCGCCATCGGGGTCGTAGCAGAAGCCCAGGTCCACCACCTCCTTGTTGGGGCCGCGCACGCCGCCCACGATGTACAGCTTGTTGCCCAGCGTGGCTACGCCTGCCAGCAGCGTGCTGGCCTCCAGGGGCAGCGCGGTCAGCGTGCGCCACGCGTCCTCCTCTTCGTCCAGGTAGCACAGCGTGCGCGACTCGTCCTCCAGAAAGCCGGGCGCAGGCGCGTGCGTGCTCACGGCCACGTAGCTGCTGGGCCGCTGTGCCGCCACGTAGGCGCGGGCTTCGGGCAGCGCCAGCTCCGCCGCCAGCTCCCGGGCGCCGTCGCGGATGAAGAGCGCGGCGCTGTGAAACACGTCGCGCAGCCCGAAGGTGGCGGCTGCGTCGCACAGCAACGTGCAGTTGTCCGACGTGAGGCTGTGCTCTAGGAAGCGCGCCAGCGCCGGCGCCTGCAAGAAGGCGGCGCACTCCACCGCCTGCAGCAGCTCGTCGTCGGCCGCCAGCGTGGGCCGCTCGCCGCGCAGCACCCGCAGCATGGTTCGGAAGCCGCCCGCGCTGAGCACGCCCAGGCGCACCTCTGCAGCGCGCGCCTCTCTCATGCCGGAGCGGAAGAGGCCGCGGAAGAAGCCGCAGTGCTCCACCAGCAGGGCCTGGTCGGCCTGGAAGAGCTGGCCGCCCACCCAGACCTGCACCGGCCCCTCTGGGCCCCGCAGCATGGTGAGCCTGAGGGCTGGAGGCACGGACTCTGGGGTTCTCCTAGAGAGGAAGAAACTTCCCCACAAGATATAAATATCTCTGGGGCTAAAGATAGTACGGCTCATGTGACGCGGTGGCCTGCAGGCTGAATGGCTGCAGGCCCAAAGGGCATCTGGAGACCTGCATGGCCACTCAATGATCGCAGGAGAAATAGTAATAGTAGTGATCATATACTGAACGCCTACTGCATACGGGGCACCGTGAGGGCTGCTTGCAAAGAGATCTTGTCCAACACGCATCATACCAGCTGTGTGCCCCTGTGCAAGTGCCCTAACTCCCTGACTCTGGGTTTTATGTTCCAAACGGGACCAACAATAACACCTCCTTCACAGTATTGGGACAGTGCAGTGTTCCCTAGGAGGCCCAGAAAGTTTAGGCGACTTATTTAAGGTCATTAAGCTGTTAAGAAGCAAGGACGGGATTAATACCCAACCCATCCCTTCAGCTCAGAGGAATGGACAGGCAGGTTGGAGAAAAAGGCAGAGACAGAGTGAATACATTGCGTCAGGCTAGAGTCTAGGACCAGAGTTTTAATCTAGCTTGGGATTCTGACACTGACTCTCAGCTAGTCCAATTTCTTTTTGAGACTGAGTTTTCTTCTCTATAAAGTGGAAAGAGTAGCAGCTCTGCTTTGCAGGTGGGCAAACAGTAAGCTCCTAGATGTGGGATGGGAAGGGGGTGTCTATACCTCCTTCAGGCTTCTCCTCTGCTAAGTGGTGGGGAGGGTGGGGGGTGAGGAAAGAGGGGCTGCTCCGGGAATCATATGCACATGGATAGAAAGAAGAGCTTCTTGAAATAGTAATAACACTTAAATTGCCTTATGTGTCAGGCATTATTATAAGCATTTTATATTAACTCCTTGCAATAATCCTGAGTAAATATAATACTGATCTCCCCCATTTAATAGATAATATCCATTTATTACTCACGGCAATATTATGAATTAGATGTTATTAATGGCCTCATTTTATAGATGAGGAGACTGAGGCACCAAAAGCTTTTAGTGATAGAGAGTGTTAGACCTAGGACTGGAATGTAGTCAATCTGACTGTAGAATGTGTAACTATACAAATGTGTTCTGCTGCCTTTCTGTGTGCTACAAAGGTCAGGAAGTCCTCTTGGACCTGGAAGTCACAGTTGGAAAGAACCTGAGACTCAGATGGTTCAATCATTTCATTTATAATGGAGGACCTGAGGGAGAGAGGGAAAAGTAAGGGTCTTGCAGCTTTGTAAAGACAGCTGCAGGCCTCCTACTGCCCACTCTGTGGCATTTTTCCCACTGCCCACAACTTTTTTTGGGTGATCAGCTAAGACTCTGGGTCCCAAAATGTCAGGTGGAAGGTAACTTAGTGAGTATTTTCTCTCACCTTATTCTATATGGAGGACACTAAAGTCCAGACCTGTGTAGGATTGCATCTGCCATTTAGGAGATGTCCAGCTGCCCCCTCCTTACCTGCAGGACTTCTTTGGGAGGATAAGTTGCTCACAGTTACCAAGCAGGAGGTGGAAAGAGGGTAAGGGAATTTCCCCCTTAGTACACAGCTATGCATAGACCCTTATGTATAAATTTGTAGACCAGCTTGAGTTTAACTCCCTTGCTAGGGAACTCCCACCCAGTTCACTCCATCAAAGTGAGGCTGGGACATGGGGACCACTTGTGAACTTGGGAGCCAGAGGCCTGGAGGAGGCAGCCAGAAATATCTCTGATGTTCTGACGTGGGGATCAGACAGGAAGAGGAGAAGGAGATGGAGGGGATGGGCAGAAGTCCCCATGAATACTATCCCAGGCCCTCTGCCAGCTTCTCTCCTTCCTAGAGGCCAGACATTGGCTGAAAGGGCCCTGAATGTCTGGCAGCAGGGATGACAATTCCCCTCTTGGGGACAAGTGGGATCTCAATGCTGAGTTCTGGCTGTCCTTTTTGGTGGCCTTAATGATAGAGGATGTCTGACCGTTCCCAATTCACAGATGAGGAAAGAAAAGCTTAGAGACGAGCTGGGCTTCTCCCTGGTTATGAATGAGGATGTGAGGCTGGGTTAAACCCAGCCAGCTGACCACAGGACCTGTTCTCCTGCTCCAGCCCTGCTACCTCTCTTCACCTGCACTAGTCTTGCCTCAGAGCAGGGAAACATCTACCTTCTGCTGGGCTCAAATAATGGGCAGGACTGGGGAGGGGCTGACCCTCGCGGGGCCAGGGCTGCTGCATAGTCCTGTCTCCCAAATGGCCTGTTCCAGAACCCATAACTGGCAGATACAAGCAGATGGAACCATTGCCTGGCCCTCTCCTGAGAGCAGGAGGGGGAGGGTATGCAACCCCCCCCCTGGCTGAAGTTCGCTCTCAGCTCAGTTTTTTCCCAAGTCCAGCTCAGGCTTGAGTGGGTTGGGGTTTGTGCACACATCCAGTTAGTTTCCACCATCAGCTGCCAGGCAGTAGGTCACCCAAGGTGGGGGGTTAGGTTTCTGAGTGAGGGCTGAGGATCAGCTCTTTGGCCCTGACCCCAAGGCTCCAGTGGGGTCTTGTTTGCAGCTGGGGAGAGTTTCCTCCTCCCGGACATTGACTGTCCCTCTGGGATTTGGAAAGGACAAGGAACTATCCTGGATGTGGGCAGCCCACAGAGTTCCCAGGCCCTGCTCGACCCTGCACCAATCTTCCTTTCCACTCTGCATCCCCCACACTGTATGAGGTTGGGGGTGGGGACAAGGAGAAGAGTCTATGTCAGACTTTAAGCCTTTTAGAGCAGACCCAGCCTTATCCCTGTATCCACTTGATTGATACACAGTAGGGGTCTGTTAAAGTGGATTCCTGGACCTTCACCTGTCTTCTCCATCAGACTAAAGACACAGTCCCATCCCAGGAGAGCCTCCAGTCTGCTGGAGGAGACATAGCCCTTGCCCTGGGAGGCACCTCCTTCCCCCACAATCTTACCCTTGCCACCTATGGTGTTATTTCTACACATAGAGTACTGAGTGGATTGTACTGCCTGGACCTGGAGAAGGAAGAGCACTGGAGATGGAATTCAGGATTCCTGCCTGGGCTCTGCTGCTGCTACTACTACTGATTTGCAAAAGCTACCCAACCTCTTTAGGCCTCAGTTCTTCATCTTTAAAGTAAAATTTGAATCTGACTTTAAGGTTCTGTTCAGCTTTGACTTTATCATTGAGCAACCACAGAAGTGGCTTTCATGTTGTGTTTCCAGAAAAGGCAGCATCATAAAGGGTTACCAAAAGCTTAGCTTTATGTGAAATGGTTCCTGGAGGTGGGTGACAAGGGTAGGACTTGTCACTGGGAAAACTTCACAGGCTTACATGTCTAGACCTGTACATGCTGCACTCATTCACTCCAGAAGTATCTATTGAGCACCTGCTGTATGCCCATTGCTGGGCTCTGTGCCACATCCTTTACGTTTTGGGTGCCTGAGGGCCTCCTAGGAGAACCTTTATGGGGATGGGGTAAGGAGAGTTGGGCTGCCTACCTTATCAGAGTAACCATTCTCTTGACCAGAAGTTTAAACTTCTGGTCGATAGAGAGACTTGTAAGTAGGTGCATGTGACATTATGTGTTTGTTTTTTTTTGAGACAGTCTTACTGTGACACCTTCGGTAGAGTGCTGTGGCATCACAGCTCACAGCAACCTCAAACTCTTAGGCTCACGTGATTCTCTTGCCTCAGTCTCTCAAATAGCTGGGACTAAAGGTGCCCACCACAATGCCCAGCTATTTTTTTGTTGTAGTTGTCATTAATGTATAGCAGGCCCGGGTTGGGTTCGAACCCGCCAGCCGTGTGTATGTGGCCGGCACCCTAGCCACTGAGCTACGGGCACCCCCTACATTATTTGCTCTTCATGTCCGGGGGTATTTGCTCTTCATGTCCAGGGAGAGTGGAGAGTGGAGGGAGCTATCATTTGCTTTTTTGGACCATGAGCCAAGCTCTGGGTAGGACACTTTTACCCTATGTCATATAATCCTTAAAGGTGAGGAATTGAGGCCCCAAAAGGAAAAGTAACTAATTGCAGGGTCTTACAGTAAGTGACTGATCCCCAAGGCCTTTCCAGTCCACAGTGAGAACTTCTGGGTGCTGGATAAACAGCCCACAGGTGAGACTGAGGATGGGAGAAGGGACAGTTAATAGCCATGAAGTAGGCACTCCCAAGACTTAGAGGAGGGATAGACGTCCCTGAGGTTCTGAGCAGACAATGGGCTATTAATCTCTAAACTAGGTATAGAAGGAAGTTAAGGATTGCATCGTGGTGGAGTCTCTATAACATCTTGAAGTGGTCACCTCCTTGGTTGCTGCCAGTGTCAGAAGCTCACTTCCTCCAAAGACAGTCCTTTCTAACTACGAACAGCTCAGATGGTTAGGGAGTTCACCTGATATAGCCAGAATATGCCTCCTTGCAGCTTCTGATTGTTCTGAGCTTTAAAAATGAGGAAACTGAGAACAGATGGAGGTCAAATAACTTCCCCAGCATCACACTACTTGGAAGTAACAGAGCTCAAGCTTATATGCTGCTGGGCCTGTGCGGGTCCATAGCTTGCCCTCCCTCCAACAGTCCTCCAGTGAGATTGGTTATCTCCCCACAGGCCCCATCCAGAACCAGTCTGTCTTCACAGGACTGGGGCCAGCCCAGGATTGTGGCTGGAACTTGTCTCCCACTTTCTCAACTCCTCAAAGGGAAGCCTTCAGTCATTAGCTGTGTAAGCAATTCTGGTCTAAGGGTGTAATCTAAACAAATTCCTTCCAATACCTTAGAGTCTTAATAACACAGCTGGATTACCATGATCTCCCTGAAACACAATTAGGCTGAGTTAATATTCATGTCCTATCCAGAAAAATAATTTCCTTTTCGATGAAAAAGAGGCTATCACCATCCAGCTCTGCCCCAACCTTGCCTGGATTTCCATGTTTCTCTTGTGAGTGGGTGTGTAGATGCGCTAACCATCTGTGGGAGGGGAGGAGCTGCTGAGGGAGGTCTCTGAGGCTCCCATTCCTTTCCCCTCTCTAGCTGGGAGTTTTCCAGAAGAGAGACCTCACAAAATTCTTGAATGAACTCAGGGCTGATTCTGTCATCTCTATTAGGCCTAAGTCATATTATGGAGCCTTAGATTTATTTTCTCCTTCCTCAAGTGTTTATAGATTGGGACACCAAAGCCCAAAGAAGCAAGGTAACTTGCCCAAGGTCACCCAATGGAAGGGGCTAACACTAGATCCTAAATTGGGGTTCTCTGTGTGGGCTCTTGGCTACCCTTCGAGGTCAACCTGGCCATCCTGGGCCACCACTGTCTCCAGGTTTACCCTGAGTCAGGTGACCCCTGCCAGTCTCACCACCAGTTCCAGAATTGCTGTAGGCAAGAGGGGTGCCAGGTTTCAGAACAAATACCCCATTTACACAAAGGCCACAAACACATGCAACTCATTAGCTCCCATCAAGGAGAAAGAGTAATCCAAGAAGGGTTAGGTTTCTTGAAGCTGAATCCGTATCTTCATGAAATCTCAGTAAAGGGTGCTCACTCCCCTTTCCCAGGAGCCTGGGTTCTGCAGTGATGGCTCCAAAGACCCTACGTGAAAGGCAGGTATTGGGGGAAAAGAGTGCCAAGGCTGAGCTGGCTGCGACCCAAAGAAAGGAAAAGGCATGGAACTGAACCCAGGAGGTTTTCTGGAGGAATTGAGAGGTTGTGTGGTGGGAGGGGAGGGGTTGATTTTCTTGCCTTTGGAAAGAGAATGGAGTGGAGGTTCGGGGAAGTCTAGAAACTTCAATCCCTCTGCCCACGAGATTCCCTCTCTCTGGTCCTTCCCGGGGCGGGGGGTGGGGAGTGTCTAAGGGAGATCGGGAGGTTGGAGGCGCCCGGGTCCTTGAGGCGGAGCAGGGAGGTGGGGGGCGCGGCCGGCTGCAGCTCCCTCCTTGCATGGGGAGCAGGCTGTGCGCAGCTCGTGGGGGGCTCCTGCAGCCCTTACAAGGAGTTTGGTGGCGTCTGGGGCGGCCCCGCCCGCCGGCCTCCTCCCGCCCCTCCTCTCCGCGGAGTCGCAGCCTGCTAGGCGCTCCGCTCGAGGCCGGCCGGCCAGTGCCAGGGAAGCCCGCGTCCGACGGGCGGCCGCGCTGCTCGGGGCCTATTGGCGGAACACCCGTGTCACTTTCCACGGCGTCGCCATGTCCTCGGTGTTCGGAAAACCCCGCGCGGGCAGCGGGCCGCAGAGCGCGCCTCTCGAGGTCAACTTGGCCATCTTGGGGCGCCGCGGGGTTGGCAAGTCTGGTGAGTGGCGCGGGGCAAGGGCTCGGAGAGGCTGGCGACACAGGGGTGAGTGGAGGGAAAAACGCGCTGTGGCCGTGGGGGCACGTTCTTTCACCAGCTTTGAGGGCTTCCTTCACCCCGGTGGGTTGGACAGGACACCGTGATTTTCTTCTTTGCCTCGGTTTCTCCTTTGCAGAGTTCTCTCTCTTGGCTTCGTTCTCAGCTCCAGCTCTTTGGTCTGTCTTCTGTTCTTGCCTGTCTCTTCCCTTTGTGTCTTCCCATTGTGTCTCTGTCCTCTGTGTCTGTGACCCTTGTTCCCCTTCCTCTGTTTCTCCCCTTTGTCTTTCTCTGTCCAGTCCTTTACGAGTCTCCCTTGTCCCCAGTCCCCCAACCCCTAACCCTGGCCTCCTGGGTCCAGCATTCAGTCTTGGTGACTGGCTCCAAAGGCATCATTAGGCTCTGATCTCCTGCCCAGGGCCCTCTTTCAGCTTAGTCGTAGCCTTGCTGCTCCCCGATTTAGGCTTGAGCGAGTCCGTTGCATCCCCCCACCCACACCTCACCCTGAACCTATTGAAGGAAGTGGGCTGAAATATCTAGCTAACTGGATTTCTCCGGGAAGGGTCACTCCCCTACTCCCCAGCCCAGTTCCCTGGGAGTATGGGACAAATCATGAATTCTTATCAAATGTGTTTGTTTCAAGACAGACCCCTCTCTTAACTTTCTGTGGTCCCAGGTGTCTGGGACTTGTCCTTGAGGAACTGAAATCTTGGGCATCTATTGAGATAATTTCTGTCAACACTGAACTCTGGCAGCTGGAGCCCAGAGGGATGGAGGTGTCATCAAAGAAAAAAAGGTCTGCCTCTGCCTCTCCCCTGCCACCCCAAATCCCAGACAGCTGAAGGGAGGAGGGCAGCCGGGCTCCTCCACTGGCTGGTTTTCAGTTGTAGCCATTAGTGATGGCCACCCCATGCTCAGGTAGCCATTGGTTTCCTTTCCCAGAGTATTAAGGCTCACTGGGGGCTATTGTCTGACCTGGAAGCCCCTTCTGACTCAGGAGATTCTATCTCTGGTTTTCCTACAGAAAAGATTTGCCTTCTTCCCTTTGGAAATCAGATTGCTGTATGTAGCTCTGTCACTAGTACTGTTTAGCCAGTGACAACTTGAATGAAATAATTTCAATTCTAAAATATGTATTCCCTAGGTATTAGTTTGCAAGATGACACTATTAGGAATGCTAGGAAAGAATGTTAAAGATTTTCTTAACAATATCATATTACTTTTTAAGAATCTAGTATAATAGTTGGCTGGCCCTTGCTTTATGTAGCTACACTCTGAACGAAATCAGAATCCTGTTGATGAGTTCCACTGGGGAGAACGTCATTCTAGAGTTTTACATTTTGCTGAGATACCCATGATGAGCATGGAGGCCCTAGAAAGAGCCAAGCCTTGAGATATGAGGGACTGGGACTCAGATCTTGCCTGGACCTCACCTGGAAATCTCTTCCCAGGGATCACCCACTGATCATTTCTGCTCTTTCTCTTTGACTCATAGCCGAGGCTGGAATAAATGTTCTGCACTTCAGAATCTTTGTGACTTGTCCCTGGTGAGCTACATCTCCCTTCAGTGGGGGTCTTAGCAGGGCGACCCTGAGGTAACTGTTTGCATGTGTCCTGACCTCTGCGTTTGGTCTTCACAAATAGCCCTTAGGCTTGGCTCATGTTGCTTTTCTTGCCATTAAAAAAATCCCAGGCTGCAATTAGAGGGACTCAGCTCCTCATATTTCTTGTTTTTTCTGAGCTTCTCAAACCAACTCTTCAGTTTCCCAGACACATTCCCTGAGAGAGCTGAGCGTGGTGTTAGCCCAGGATCACAGAGGTTGGATAAGGCCCGCCTAAAAAGAGAGGGGCCAGCAGCAGCCAGACACCACAGGGTACGCTTAGCCAACCTTTTTCTGCTTCTTGCAGCTCTGACGGTGAAGTTTCTGACCAAGAGGTTTATCAGTGAATATGACCCCAACTTGGGTAAGAAATAACACCTGCCTGTACCTTCTGCTGCCTGTGCCCCACTTGGAGTACCCCCTGGGACCCACCCCATGGGTGGGCCCTGATCAGGATTGGACATCTAGGGGCAAAGAAGGAAGGAACCACCAGGATGACTCAACTCATGTGGGGAAATGTTTTAAGTGCGAAAAATGTTCCTTCCACAGCCCACCCCAGACAAGTAGAGTTGATTTACCCTAAAACATGAGGTGTGATAAGATTTAAAAAAAAAAAAAAAGAAAGAAAGAAAAGGAATCAAATATAACAGGATGTTCACATCCAAATAGGTATCATTCTTTAAGATGGTTACTCAGTGTTCTTTTCCAGAAAAGCTGGACAAGACATTTGAGAAATTCTTTAGTGGCACTGGCTTCTGAACAATTTTTGAACCACGTGAGAAAACTAGTCTTGTTTTATAGCTGTATCACGGTATATTGGAAAAAGGGATGTTTGGTGTCAGTAAGAACTGAATTTGAATTTTGGCTCTGCCCCTCATTGGCTATGCAAACTTGAGCAAGTCACCTGACCTCTCAGAGCTAGTTTTCTCATCTGTAAAATGGGCATAAAAATACATATGTCAGAGAACTACTATGATTAAAGAAATAACAAATGAAGATCTAGTCTCATACTTGACCTGCAATAGACATTTAATGCATATTTACTTTTCTTTCTTCCTCAAATGGCTTCCCATGCATGGCAGCTTAGATTCCCTCAAATTAATCAGATTAGCATTTCTGAAAATTATTTTTAGCAGCAAGACCTTTTCCTATAATAGCATCTTGCATCGAACCCTAATATCTGGAACAAATAAAAGCAAGCCTGGGTGTGGTGGCTCATCCCTATAATCTCAGCACTCTGGGAGGCCAAGGCAGGTGGAGTTCAAGTCCAGCCTGAGCAAAAGTAAGACACTGTCTCTACCAAAAATAGAAAAATTAGCTGGGTATTGGGCAAACACCTGTAGTCCCAGCTACTTGGAGGCTGAAACAAGAGAATTGCTTGAGCTCAACAGTTTGAGTGGGCTGTGAACTATGATACCACGACACTCTACCCAGGGCACAGAGTTCTGTCTCAAAATATATATATATTTTTAAAAAGCAGAATTTTATTAGTATAAATGTAACAAAAGCTCACATGTATACTATTTGCTTATTGTAAACTACTGAGAACAATAAATAGGGTGTCTAGGATTATTTTCTCCACTCATAAAAATAGAATAAAGCCTCCTAAACAGGCCCCTTAGGACCCTCTGAAGAAACCAGAGCTCTGTGACCCAGGTTGAAAACCTGCCACACTACCTCCTGCAGCAGGCCCCTGATAGAATGCCACCTCTGTACCTGGAAGAAAGAGTACCTTAACCCAGTGGTGCCCATCAGCCCCTTGGTTCAGGCAGAAGTAGAGTACCGAATCCCAGTGCTGGGGCAGGAAGAGACCTCGGGGCTGTTTATTTCTGTGGTTAAAAAAAACTTTTTCTTTAGATAGTTGAATCCCTTCTTCCAAATCTTAAACAGAACTCCAGGGTGTCAAACAGAGAAAGTGGAGGGGCTCCTTTGGTTAAGTCAGGGGTGCAGGGCAGGTGATGCCCTGATGGGCCCTAAGAGATTTGTTCCTCAAAGCCTCAGCTGACCACCTGTGCCTTGGCACAGCCCCTTGGTGCTGCAGTGGAGGAACAAGGCTCACTGAGCCAAGGTCACACAACAAGTCTGAGGGGAGCCTCTTTTGTTAGTAGAGTTCAATTGCTAGAAAGAAGGACATAGGATGCTGTGGCCAGGGAGGTGCTGGGAGAGGCCAGAGCATTGAATCAGAGATGGGATGGAAGAGTTGGGGATAGAGTTGAGGTGTGGCAAGGAAAGGCATATGGCGGGCAGGTGGGTGATTCCCAATGAAGCACCTCCAAAGATACATTCTGCACAGTTGAAATACTGCATGGGTCATGCTTATACTAAAAATGATTCCATTTTATCTGAAATTCAAGTTTAACTCATCATCATGTATTTTTTCTGGCAACTTGCCTATAGCCTCTCTTCTTCCCTGCCCCATAGTCTATATCTTTACACAGGGTCCCACTGGATGCGCCTATGACAGTGGTGGTTTGAGCTCCCTGATTGAGTAATTTTGGAATTCTGACCTAGTAGTGGAATGAGTGCCCAGACAGTCTGAGGGGCAACCCTGCAGTGGTTAGTCACTTTGGTCTATGGTCTTTCAGCACTCCCTGAGGGCCACGAGCTAGAGAGACTACCAGACGCTCTCCTCTCAGACATTCTAAGGGGGCAGGGCCACTCCTCAGAGCTTCTGCTGGGAAGAGCCTAACATTCCAGCACTGTCCCAGTGCTAGTTCCAGCAACAGCAGAGACTGGGACCGGAGCCTTCCCTCCTGTGGAGAAAGGGCTGGGTGTTTAAGGTGATGAGAGTCAGTCATCAGGCAAACATTGGTAAAAAAATTCTCCACCCTTTCCAAGGTCTTCTAAGAGCCTGAGCTCATTTGGGGAGCCTCTGTAGATTCATTCCCATGTCCAGCATGTAGGACAGTACTAGGCACAATATACATGCTTTTAACTGTGGGGTTGAATTTTGGTTTTAGGATTACCCTTTAAGGAAGAGCTCCTTTATTTATGCCCATTTTATAGGTGGAAAAACTGAGGCAGAGAGGGCTCAGTGATTTAACTAAGATCAAGGAGATCCTGGGGTACAAAGGAAGATGAGACAACTCCAGTTGCTCACTACAAGGCACATCCCCATGCTAATCAGAGGTCTGTGTGGCACTGGGCCCTCTGACCCACGATTTCCCTATTCAGTGACTTTGGAAGGGCTCTGTCTCTGTCGAGCCCCCCCAGAAGGGGATGGGAGTCTCCAGGAGAATATTCCTCTCTCACAGAAGGGCTGGGACATCTCCCCTGGCTTGGCCAGGGGATAATGTCAGCTTCTCACTTCTCTTGCCCTCATCCTACTTCAACAAGACACAAGCTCCACTTCTGAGGCATTACCCTGTATACACTCTGATCAGAGCTGCTTTGATGTCTTTTAAAAAATTATTATGGCTCCGTGCTCACAGTAGAGTGGTTACGGCACCAGCCACATACACCAAGGCTGGCAGGTTCAAATCTGGCCTGGACCATCTAAAACAATGGCAACTGCAACAAAAAATAGCTGGGCATTGTGGTGGATGCTTGTAGTCCCAGCTATTGGGAGGCTGAGGCAAGAGAATCTCTAAACCCAAGAGTTTGGGGTTGCTGTGAGCTGTGACACGACAGCACTCTACCCAGGGCTAGCTTAAGACTCTGTCTCAAAAAAAAAGTAAAAAATTATTATATCAATGAGAGAGATTTTGGGAGACAACTCTCCTCTCAGCATTAAAGTCCACAGAATATCAATTAGAACTTAGTGATGGAAAGACTAGGCATTGTGATGGGCATCCCCACGCTGCCTCAGCCTCTGAGGCCAGTCATCCCAGTTGTAAAGGGGAAGCTGGACAACATGACCTCTGAAGCCTCTTCCAGCTTACCCTTCCATGTTCCACATCCCCAGCTATACTGAGTACTTCTGGTCTTCTCTTATACTGTGCTTGAGGGGTGAGAATGTCCCAGTAGGGAGGGAAACAACCCAGTCTGGAAGACCTGAGTTCAAGTTCCTTTCGCTGATAGGATGCCGTGTGGCCTTAAGTGAGTTCCCTCCTTCTCTGAGCCTTATCTCGTTATCTTTCTACAGTGGAGCTATCAGTAACCTCAAAAGGCTGTCATGCTGAGATCAAGGCTGGGGAGGACACTGAACCTATTGCGGGGAACTCCAAAAGGAGTGCATCAGACAGCTTTGGCAAGAAAATAAAGACAAATCTGAACAAGATGTAAGCATCTAGGGCAGGTCTTCTTGGACCAAATATAGTTAAATATTTGGGACATAGTTTCCATTAGATTTTTTTGTCTTTGCATAAGAGCAGCTATTTATCCAAGTCCCCAAAGCAGGCTGGGGACAAGAAGCTGTCTATGATTCATGCTGGATCTTGGACTTGGAATGTGTCCAGGCCTGGCTTGGCTGCCAGTGGCCCTCAGAGAGAAGTGTTTGACTGTAAATTCAGCCAGGGTTAGGGGGGTATCCTTCTCACAGTGGATGCTGCCATGAAGACAGAAAGCATCTTGGTTCCTGGGGTCTTTTTTAGGGTCACTTAGGTCAAGAGACACCCAGGGAAAGGCGAACACCAAAGATACTTACACATGTGGGCTCAATGGTATAGGCAGAGGTTGGAAGTAGGGAGAATGATCACCAGTGTGGCACTGAGTTCCTCTTTGCATGCCTGACCACTTGTTTGCTGCTTTTTCAGGTCTGAGTTTGTGAGAACTGAAAAAAAAGAAGTAAGAATTCATGAAATTCAAATAAGGTCAATAGCTTAGTTGATAATATGGTACCAATGTCAACTTCTTTGTTTGGGTGATTGTGCTGCGGTTATGTAAGGTGGTAACATTAGGGGAAGCTGGGTGAAGAATGCATAGGAACTCTGCACTATTTTACAACTTCTGTGTGAATCTAAAATTATTTCAAAATAAAATGAATATGAACCTGCCCTGCTAACATGGAGCACCACAGTCCCCAATATCCTTTACTAGGCACTTATAGTGGACCAGGTCCCATGTCCAGAGGGCCTATCCTATCCGGTTCTGACAGAGCCCTGGGAGAAAAGACTATTAAATGAGCTAACATAAGGACATACATTTAGCACAGCACCTGGCACAAAGTAAAGGCTTAGAAACTGTTAGCCTATGTTATCATAGTATTCCCATTTTAAAATAAGGAAATGCCTCAGAGGGCTGAAATGACATTGGCTAAAAAGCAGCTGAAGTTGGATTTGATTCCTTATCTCCAACTTAAAACTTTATTATTATTATTTTAAGAGATGAGGTCTTGCTCTGTTGCTGAGGCTAGAGTGGGCTAGAGTGGAGTGGCATAATCATAGTTCACCGCAGCCTTGAACTCCTGGACTCAAGCGATCCTCCTGCCTCAGCCTCCCAAGCATCTGGGACTACAGGCACACAACACCATGCCCAACTATTATTGAAATTTTTTGTAGAGATGCTGTTTCACTATGTTGTCTAGGATGGTCTCAAATCCTGGCCTCAAGTGGTCCTCCCACTTCAGCCTCCCAAAGTGCTGGGATTACAGGCATGAATCACTAGACCTTGCCCCAACTTAAAACTTTTGACTACCCTAGACTCCTCTGCTGTCATGCTGTCAAGGATTATTTGTACAACCTTCTTAGAATACTGCCTCATTGTGTTATATGCTTCTCTTTGCCCTTATCTCTTCTCCCACTAGGGAGAGGAGAATTGTTGTTGGGAGTTTTCTATGGGCCAGGTACTGTGGTCAGAAGGGAAGAGGGTAGAGAAGCTTAGGGTTTGGGGATGGAGGGACTGGTAGGGCAGCTCCTGAGCCTGTGCTGCCAACTGGACCCATGGGCCACACGTGCCAACCTGTCGTCTTTGCATATGACCCAGAACACAGTCCTGTCCCCCGAGGCACGTTCTCTGTGTGATTGCTGACACTCTGAGCCCAGCAGGCAGAGTAGCATTTCCCTGATGTTCTACCCACATCTTCCATGTGGGTGAGAACCAAGGACTTTACAGGGATCCCAGTTCAGCCAACCCAAGAGCAGCTCCTGGGGGTCCCCCAAAAGCTACACAAGGGACTCTCAAACTAAGACCCAGTTCACTACATCTGACCTGTTGATCTTCTGTGTTACAGAGGACACCTACAGCTCTGAAGAGACCGTGGACCACCAGCCTGTTCACCTGAGGGTCATGGACACTGCAGACCTGGTAACATTACCCCCATCTCCATGGAGAGCTGAGAACCAGTGTAGCCTCCTAAGAAGTCCCAGCCCAGAGTGTGGGGCCTCACATGGGAATTTGGATCCCTTTTAAATTCCATTTTGCTATGTGAACCTGAACAAAGTACTGACCTCTCTGGGCCTGAATCCTTCATTTGCCAAATAAGAACAATGAAATAGGCTGAGAGGCTTGAGGGTTGCTAGCATTAGCTCTGAGATCCTATGCAATGGAGAGTTATCCTCACACATACATGGAGAGAGGTCCACACCTATTTACACAGACACTCCTGGTGAGAACTCCTCACCCAAACCCCTTCGAATGCACACTTCTCCCCTGACGACCCCACTGCCCCCTGCCAAGGCCAGATGCCAGTTATTCTCTCAAGTCAAAGGAGCAGCTAGAACCTGACCTGAAACTAGGGGTGCCCAGGGACAGCCAGGTCTCTGTAGGGACCATGCCAGAGTCTTTGGCTCTGTGCCCAAGGGGCCAAGGTCTCCAAGTCTCTGGCTGGGTGGTGGGAGGGCCGTTCATGAGACAATGTGTCCTTTCACACCAAGCCAAATCCACACTCAAGTGCCCCTTTGAAACAAGCTCTTCTGGGGAACAATATGCAAAGACCCAGGGAGTGGGGAGGTGGGACGGGGCAGCTCAGGTGAAGACCTTTACCCTGACCTCCTCTGCCTCTGAGAGGGCTTCTCCCACCCTAGGATATCCCCAGGAACTCTGAGCGCTACCTGAACTGGGCCCACGCCTTCCTGGTGGTGTACAGCGTCGACAGCCGCCAGAGCTTTGAGCGCAGCAGCGGCTACCTGGAGCTGCTTGCTCTGCATGCCAAGGAGACGCAGCGCAGCTACCCTGCCCTGCTGCTGGGCAACAAGCTGGATATGGCCCAGTACAGGTGAGGCGGCAGGTTGGTCCTCATCTTCACAGCTGACTTTCCCCATTTGTAAAGGCAAGGTAGCATCTTCAAGGATTAATTAGGCGCTAAAACAGTAATCCCCTCCAATTTAGGTAAGAGGGATTGTGTTGTAAGAGTCCAGGGGGCATTAGTCCTCCAGGCACCCAAGGACAGAAAGGGCAGTGGGGAATCAGGGTCTGGACCCTGAATGTCAGAAGAGAAGCTACTCTTGTCACCCTCTTGGGTCTGTCCCAGGCTCACTCTTTCTTGCCTGTGTCTGTGAGACCTTCCAGTTCCACTCCCAGCAGCTGAGGGTCAATCAATGCCAGTTCCAACAGGGAAAGGCTTTGATTGGCTCCTTGTGTCAGGTGTCTGCTCTGGTCCAACCAGCTCTGGCCTCAGCCAACCTCAGCCCCACCCCAGGCTCACTCCCACAGTTTGCTGTGCTGAGGGCAGGTTCTCTTAGAAAGGGTTGGACTTGTTGCTTTGCAAGTCATGGCACAAAAAAACAAAAGAAAGGGTTGGTCTTGAATTAGAGGTCACAGACTGGGCCAGAGGGCACATTACCACAGAATGCTATAGCCATATTTTGCTTGGCCAGTACAGTGTTTTAAAAGACCAGGAATTGGAATGCTTTGAGGTGGGGAGCATTCTCTCCAGCTGACCGCAGGCCACCCCACACCCCTTGGTTTACCTCCACCCTCTCCACACATTCGAGTTGCCTATCTGGCCCTGAGGCATTGAGACTATGCTGCCTGTACTTGATGAGTAATCCTACTGGATTTCTCTAACATTGACATTTGTCCTATGTGGCCAGTCTGCCTGCAAGGTATGGCACCTTTCATTAGCCTTCCACCCTGGCCACTGAATCTTGCTTTTCCAGGTCCCAGAAGCACACTGACTGGTGTTTGTTCTGAACAGGTCAGATGGGCAGTGAGATGTGGGCTCGTGAAGAGGGACCACAGTAAGGGGCCTTCCCAGCCCTCAAACCCAGGCAAATTACATGTCAGGGGCTGAGGGAAGTCATATAATTGTAAAACCACTAAAGGGAGTCTATCAGGAATAACAGACCCTGGAAGAGGGCTCAGAAGGTCAGAAGACTGGATTGTGGGAGTTTGAGGTTGCAGAGAACTATGATGCCACCACTGCACTCCAGCCCAGATGCCAGAGCAAGACTCTGTCTCAAAAAAAAAGGACTAGATTGTGAACAGGTTGGTTTTCAGTATGGGAAAAAAACACTAGGCCACTGTTTTGGCCCCCATAGGGGTTGTCCACAAATGATTTGAAAGCAAATAACAAAGACTGAAATGAAGTAGCATCAGTTCCCTAAGAACAAGTTATGACAATTTATCCCCTTTTCATTCTTTGGTCAAGTCCCAAGTTTAGTAGATTAGGATTTGGTAAGCACAGTAAATCTAACTTTTAGCTGAGCACGGGTCAGTGTCTCCCATGACTGTCTTTAAAGCTAAAAGGATAAAATGTGGATTAGGGCTGTACTTCCCAAACTATTGATAAAACTTTTACTGGAAGTTTGAGACCAACCTGAGCAACCTTGCCTCTACAAAAACTTTAAAAATTAGCTGGGTGTAGTGATGGACTTGTAGTTCTTGACATTTAAGAGAAGGGGAAGGAGGATTCCTATAGCACAGGAGTTTGAGGCTGCAGTGACCTATGACACCACTGCACTCTAACCTAGGCAACAGAGCGAGAGTGAGACCATGTCTCAAAAGAAAAAAAAATTCATTAGAATGCAACAAATGAGACAAAGCCAGCCTGAACAAGAGCCAGAGCCCATCTCTTTTAAAAATAACAAAACTAGTTAGGTGTGATGGTACATGCCTATATTCCCAGCTACTTGGGAGGCTGAGGCAGGAGGATTGCTTGAGCCCAGGAGTTTGAGGTTGCTGTGAGCTAGGCTGGTGCCGTGGCACTCTTGCTGGGTGACAGAGTGAGACTCTGTCTCAAAAAAAGGGAGGGAGGCAATGTTATGTTGCCAACTCATACACCTGCATGCATGCATCAGATTCTTGTTTCTGAAAATTCATATTCAAACCCCACAATAACAAAGTTGCAGGTTCAAGCCCATCATAAAAGCAAATATTCATAAAACCAGGTATTCTTTCAAAAGTGCTTTCTTGGGAATCAGTGAGCTTATAGACAGATGGCAGTACTAGGTGGGGAGTGGCCTACATGCTGCCCACTGGCCCTTTTTGTCCTAGTCACCCTCTCCCTCTGATACCCACCCCCTTTTTGGAGCAATACCCTGGGCAGCCAGCCCACTCCCAGCCTCTGCTCCTGCCACACTGATCTTGGCTCAGAAACCTTTTCCCACCACTGCCCACTCTAGTGTCTCCTCTCATCTCATGGTCTGTGCCATCATCCCACATACGGTGGATGGGGCAGTTTGGCAGTAGGTCAGGAGGATTCAGGCAGTGGACTTGGCCCTAAAACCTCAGGGGCCCCATCTGGACATCTGACCTACTCAGGACCAATCTTCTCTTTCTCCCACCTCGATTCCTATGACTCTCAGGTCAGAAGTTTCAAGTTTCCAGGCCCTTTTCAGTTTCAGATCTTCTATCCTTCTATCATAGGAGGTGGCATAGGACCAAGCTAGCATAGGTGTTGCTCCCCTCTCCTTTTCTCCCTCCTCACCATGAAATGTTGTCAGCTCCTGCGCAGGCAGACCAAACTCCCCACGAGCCCTGAAGCTCTGCCAACCACAGGCTTCCAGAGTCACCTCTGAGGTCTAACACCCTTCAGCCATGTTGAGAGGAGAAGTGGGGCTGGGAATGGCTTTCTTTCTCTGGTCTCACATGGAGAACCAGCTTCTCTCTTACCATCATCCTCATCCCTTAATTCTGGCTTTTGTGACATTGGTCACCATTTATTAAGCACTGAATCTGTGCCAGGTACTGCGCTAAGCACTTGACACAAATTGTCTGTCTGAATCTTAACAGCCCTGAAAGGCAGATGTCATCATCCCATTGTACTGATGGGATAACAGACTCAGAGAGATGAAGATGGCCCCGGATCACCCACCAGTACATGGGGGCTGGGTGCAGAAGCAGGTCTGCCTGACTTGGAACAGCATGTGCCTAACTCTTTGCCCTGCCCTGCTTCCCTGCCAGGCAAGTCACCAAAGCAGAGGGTGCGGCTTTGGCAGGCAGATTCGGGTGCCTGTTTTTCGAGGTCTCTGCCTGCTTGGACTTTGAGCATGTGCAGCACGTCTTCCACGAGGCAGTGAGAGAGGCACGACGGGAGCTGGAGAAGAGCCCCCTGGCCCGACCCCTTTTCATCTCTGAGGAGAGGGCTGTGTCCCACCAGGCCCCACTCACTGCCCGGCATGGGCTGGCCAGCTGCACCTTCAACACACTTTCCACTGTCAGCCTGAAGGAGATGCCCCCCGTAGCCCAGGCTAAGCTGGTCACTGTGAAGTCATCCCGGGCCCAGAGCAAGCGCAAGGCACCTACCTTGACCCTACTGAAGGGTTTCAAGATCTTCTGAGGGCCCCTCTTCAGGAATCCCAGGCTCAACAGCTGGGCAGGGGTGCAGAACAGGGGCTAGGTTGTCACCACCTGCCTTGCCCTCTGATGCACTGATTGCCCTCACCCTCTGGAGGACAACTGACCCCACCTCCAGCACCAAGCAGTGTCCCTATACTTAATGCCCTGTGTGAGCTAGAGGGACAGGCAGGATGCTGCTTCTATTCGCTAGGACTTGTTCTCCATGGTGCCACCTGCATCTGCGACCCTGGAAGGAAAACAGGCACTGCAGCAACTCGGAGACCTGGGGACAGCCTTAAGCAGGAAGAAATTGCAATGTCCGCCCAGCTTCCATCACCCTTCCTGCCCCAGCTACAGCTGAGCCAGCTGTGACACTTAATGGGTGGTCTGGGTGGAGAGCTCCCAGGGCCCTGTCAACGTGTGGGCCTGAGAACCCCGGCAGGAGCAACAGCCCTGAAGTCCTCACGCCACCTGGCGGACGGGAAAGGCAGGACACGTGCAGGTTTCAGAGGTGAAGTCTGGCCCTCTGAGCCCCAGGCGGCACACCCCGCGGTTTACCCAAGAAAATCTAGTTAAAGTAACCCAAAGGGACAATCTCGGGGGGAGACAAAGGAATCCGAGGAAAGTGTATTTCTGGAAGTTTGCCTCTGAATGAGGCAGAAGGACAGGCAAGGGCTGTGGGTTGTGGTTTTCCAGTGTAGAGAACCTGTAGCATTTTTTCACCAGCAGGCAGGGTCCCCTTGTTTTCCTACCATTAAGGACTCTACACAGACCCTCAGAACCAGACTCCGCAAGTTTAATGAGAAAGGCTACAGACCAGAGTTGTTCTCTCCAGTAACAATTACCCAGGGCTCCTGGCAGTATCAGACACATCCAGTGGCACTTGTACCTGCCCCACTCACAGGGAGAAACACCTATTTGTAGTTGGGTTTGGCAAGACCCAGTACTTCAGCAATGGATCTGAGTGTTCAAAGCCCACTTATGTAAGATAGGAATTAAGGCATTTTGAGCTAATAAAGCAAATTTTTTTGCATAAATTATTTGGTGATATTACCACAGCTTATATCAGAACACAGTGGCTCAGACATGGGATCAGGACAATCCTTTGGGATCCCACCGTTAGCAAGAAAGGGCTCTCAGAGGCAGACAGCACAATCATTTTCCAACATTGTTTTCTACAGACCAGGTGCAAAGGAAGTCTTTCACGGACCCTTAGCAGAGAAGCAGGAGAGGGCTCTTAGAGGTGGAGGCTTGTAAAGGGGAGACTGAGCCCAGAATCCTTTTCCTTCCCCTCTCAGCAGTCTCAGGAGCTTGGACTAAAAACAATGCCTCTGGCTGTGCATGGTGGCTCACACCTGTAATCCCAGTGCTTTAGGAGGCCAAGAGAGGAAGATTGCTTTGCCAGGAGTTCAAGACCAGTTTAAGCAACACAGCAAGACTGTCTCTGCTGGCCTGCTGGGAGTGGTGATACACACAGGTAGTCCCAGGTACTCGGGACGCTGAGAGAGGAGGATCGCTTGAGCCCAGGAATTCAAGGTTACAGTGAACTGTGACCAGGCCATGCACTCCAGCCTGGGCAACCGAGAGAGACCCTGTCTCTAAAAACAAAAAAGGAAGAAAGAAAGACAAAAAGAAAACAGCATCTCTAACTCAGTTTTCAGCCTCATTCCCTAAATGGAGAAGCTGAGGGCAGAGGGGAGCCGTGAGCTCCTCAAGACCACGTGCTGAGAGTCCTGGCCCACAAGCTGGTGATGGGTTTTGCGCTTTTGCTCCAAGCTCCAACACTTGGGTGTGTTTGTGTGTGGACCACAACCTTTTGAACAAACTATGCAATTCCAACAGGACACTTCCAGAAGCATTTTAATAAATTTTTTTTTTAAATAACAGAATTTTAGTTTGCTTGTAATTTATTTATTGTATCTGCTAATTAAAAAAAAAAAAAAAACAGGCAGAAAAACCTGAGAGATTTCAGATCCACTGAGCTGAGCTCAGATCATGTTCCTGGCTTGGGAGGAATGGTGCTCACAACTCTTAATAGATGTCAGACTCTGATGCATGTGGAAGGAAAACCAATGGGACATCTCTCTCTTTTAACTCATTTTCCACCTTAGCCAAGTTTGGTTTTTCTGAAAGCAAAGTCTCACTTAGGTTGGTTAGTCTGTTGTGATCCTTGATTCTGGCTTCATCCAAATATAGGACTTCTGGGGTTTCTTTTTCTGGTGGCTGCATCTTTTGCTTTCTGGGAAGAGAAGGAACAGTGTTGATCAGAAGGTCTGAGTGGCTGGGGCAGGACTGACTCTCTTAGATGGCCTAGAGTTGGAAGGGAAAATCCTACCCACAGTCTGGGAGCTGCTGGGGGACAAGCGGCAATGATTGGATATTCCTTTGGTGGGAAACAGCTTACATTTGCATGGATGTCACCTCAGTAAGGAATCCTTGCTGCCACTGTGAGCTCAGCTATTACTAGCGCCCCTCCCCTTGCAGGTGAGGAAATATGGGTCAGATGCCAAAGAAGCACATACCAGGGATGTGCACTTAAGTCTCCTGCCTCTGAGTCCTATGTCTTTTCACCAAACCACACCATCTATGGCTCCAGGATGCTTATCCTACCTAGTGTAAGTCCCTGTCACTCCACACCTGTCCCTCCCAGTACTTCAGAAAATCTCTAACTATTCTCTTTATCTTTAGGTGCCTCCTTTTCTAAACCAGCCTACACATGACCCCAGTCATGTTTCTAAAACCCATGGTGTATGCATCACCACCTCCCACCTTCATTGGCTCCCATTTCTGCAACCTGGGATTCCTGCTGTTAACTTCTGCAAATCTATCCACTCTCCAAGTTGGTGTTACTCAGAACATCTCTAGACTTCCTGGTCACAGTAGAGGGACACAGCCATGGTAAGCTGACTGTCCAGAGAATCTGTGTGGGCCATAGAGGAGCAGGTCTGCACTCGCGGGCAGCCACTTTGTCTCTGAGTTGACCTTGCTGAGTGGGATGCTTCCTGGCCAGGTGAGAGAGGCAAGGCCCCTTCTTTTTTTCTTTTGTTTCAACACTTTTTTTCTTAATTGTTGGGAATTCATCGAGGGTACAAGAAACCAGGTTATACTGATTGCATTTGTTGGGTAAAGTCCCTCTTACAATCGTGTTTTGCCTCCAAAAGCTGTGGCACACACCAAGACCCCTCCTACCCTCTCTCTGCTCTTCCTTTCCCCACCCCTCCCTCATTCTTTCTCTCTCTGCTCTCCTCTTCTCCCACGCCCCCACCATGTCATTAATTGTCCTCATATCAAAATTGAGTACATGGGATTCATGCTTCTCCATTCTTGTGATGCTTTACTAAGAATAATGTGTTCCACTTCCATCCAGGTTAATACAAAGAATGTAAAGTCTCCATTTTTTTAATGGCTGAATAGTATTCCATAGTGTACATATACCACAGCTTGTTAATCCATTCCTGGGTTGGTGGGCATTTATGCTGTTTCCACATTTTGGCAATTATAAATTAAGCTGCAATAAACAGCCTAGTGCAAGTGTCCTTATGATAAAAAGATTTTTTTTTCCTTCTGGGTAGATGCCCAGTAATGGGATTGCAGGATCAAATGGGAGGTCTAGCCTGAGTTCTTTGAGGGTTCCCCATACTTCCTTCCAAAAAAGTTGTATCAGTTTGCAGTCCCACCAGCAGTGTAAAAGTGTTCCCTTCTCTCCACATCCATGCCAGTATCTGCAGTTGCGAGATTTTGTAATGTGGGCCATTCTCACTGGAGTTAGATGGTATCTCAAGGTGGTTTTGATTTGCATTTCTCTAATAATCAGGGATGATGAGTATTTTTTCATATGTTTGTTAGCCATTCGTCTGTCTTCTATGGAGAAGGTTCTATTCATGTCTCTT
>CAUYON010213462.1:0-10137 GCA_963573935.1 Arctocebus calabarensis
CTTTATATAGTGATCAAGAAAATGCCATGAAGGCTATCTGTAACAGTACGATCAAAACATTTCTGAATGTATATGAATCGTGCCCTATGATTGCACCAATGTATAGAATTATGATTCAATAAAATTATAAAAAAAAAAAAACCTAAAAACAAAAGCCAGACTATGTCTCTCTAGCTGTGTAATGGCAAGGGATAGGATGTCAGGGCACTTTCACGAATTACCTGCAAACAATTCCTATTAGGGTAATTGTATTAGTTTTGAGACATTTAGCTGTCACTAATACAATAAGGATATACTTGCAGGATTCTAGGGTTAGAGGCAGCAGGTAAAGAAAGATGTAGATGTTAATCCTTTGTAAACTGTGGACGGATAAATTATATTTTTGCTCTGAACAGAGACACTGACGGAGAGGCAGCTTGTTTTTGGTATTACTGTATTTGTCTGCACAGAATTCTTGTCCCAACCTGGCTCAAAGATATATGAAGGATGGGGCTAAGATTAGCGCTTAGGAATGAAAGAGAGAGGCCCTGAATTGGGGCACAGGAACGGGGGGGGGCTGTCAGACACCTCCACACGCCCTCTTTGTGTGCTCCGTCAAGACGGCTGGGGCTTCCAAGGGTGGGTTTCATCAGCGGCATCCTTGTTTTCTCTCCCACTAGCCAGGAGACAGATGTAATGCTGGTAAGCCTATGAGGTCAAGGTTTTAATTCCTTATTCTTTAGGTAGGTGAATTTAAAGTGAACAGTCTTATCAGGCAGTTAAGTATAGAGCAGAATTATATTTATATTAACTTAAAGATGGTGTTAGGTTAAAACATCATCAAGTTCATAACAAGATAATATAGTCTAGGAACTCAGAATTGATCTTGGTCCACCCTCTGATTTTATAAGTAAGAACACCTGCTATGTTCAAACTATAAGCGGGACATTGTTGTCTGAGGGACACATGACAAAGTCAGAAGCAAAGAGGGGAATCTTATGAGAATAGGCGAACAGTTGGATGAAAATATTTCAGATTGTATGTGAAGCCAGCACATTGTACTCCATGATTGCACTAATGTACACAGCTATGATTTAACTAAAAAAAATGAAAAAAAAAAATAAAACAGGGGTGAATCTTTAGGCAGGGCCAGTGCCAAGATCTCAAAGGGCACTCTGAGGACTGTGATGCTGTCTGTCACCTCTAGTGCCCTCTGTGTTGGTTTTGCCCCCCGAGGTGTCCTTCCTCCCATGGTACCTAAGATAGGCACAGGTATATCAATTATCAGTTTTCTTCCGATCTGCTCAACAACCTTGATATAAAGAGCACACTTTCTCCAGTAAGTCTGCAGAATACTCAAGGGATATTCTGGTTGGATAGCAGCTTATACATACAAGTTCAGGGCTGTAGTATAGGGTCAGTGTTCCTAAACCCCACTGACTGATGGCTCAAAGATAGGCTCTGCAGACAGCCCCTATGTGCCCTGGGGCTCTTTCTTGGTTAGGACACCCGTCACTTTGGACCCTTATATTCCCTGCCATATTTACATCTGAACCTGAGTGAAGGCAGGAGCAACGGAGCCACGGAGCACTTTTAGGAGTGCATTCTTTGTAGTTTGGAGAGCTCTCTCAATGATTTCCATTCTCCAACTTCAGACCTGGCACACACTTGAATTCGTGTCAGTTTTCTGAAATCACTTTTGCAATCACATGACCATGATTTTAAGTTTTAGCAATTTCCTCCAGGAGAACATTTGTGTTGATTTAGCACCATGACTGAGAATTCCTCTGCCTGACTTGGACCCTCTGTTCTAGGTAGCAGCCGGGCAAGGGCTGAAAGGCTCTTTGCAAACACCTGTTGGGGAGCACGCACCTGCTATCTGATGACCTCACTCCTGGTCATATGGGCGTCCAAGGACAGCGGCTAACAGTTCATAAATCCCACTCACCCACCATCCCTCAGCTCACACGTCGGATCAGAAGTTTCTTTTTCACGTTTCTTTCCACTCACATTTCCTGGCAACAGAAGACTTTGATGTTTTCTGAGAGCCTGGGAAACGTGGATCACATGCTATTAGCGGCTATATTTTATAGTTGTAACGGCTGGGGAGGACTTATTTCTAAGTGTTGAGAAATGTATTTTCACTCACATATTAAATGAGAGCTACAGAGAGATGTTGTGAGTTCAAACATAAAAAGTGAGCCACAGGAAAATGTAATATTTGGATAACTTACTTACGGGAATTATTTAGAGCCCCAAATACTAAAAAACAAAGTCCTTGGATCTTCCAGGATATATTAAATCTCTCCATACCTTAGGTCAAAAACCTTTCATCGAAGAGGGAGATATGAATAATACCATTGGGGTTGAGCTGGTGGCAGGCGTAGAGACAAGCCCTTTGGAATCCACACGCAGCTGACCGCAGGCTGTGAGCATACGGCCCCACGCCTGGAGGCACATTAAATTCCCGCTGTCAAAACTAAGACTCTTGGGTCTCACCCCAGCATCATTCAAGTCAAACCTCCAGGGCAGGGGCTTGAAATGTTCCCAGGTTTTAAGCAGAGGCTTGGATTGCTTGATTCATGGGGAGAGCAAAGCTTTGCAATTAGCCCGGAGTGACTGCAGGGTTCCTGTCTGGGATGGCACCTTTCCAATGGAACTCCTTAAAGGGCAGTCTGCCCTCCCCCCACCACTGCCACTAGTTTCAGCTCCACATAGTGGAAGGAACCAAGAACTCAAGCGTCCACATTCTGAGGGCTGAAGTGAAGGATGCTCTGGGGCACTGCCCACTCGCATTTCTTTGCTATTGCACATTTTAGAGCTGCAGTACCCAAGCCCTGGGCTATGGACCAGTATGCATCCCTGGCTCATTAGGAACCACACAGCAAGAGGCGAATGGTGGCAGGAGAGCTAGAGGGGGGGATTCGTCTGGTGCTGTCTTCTGTCACCCCCAGATGAGACTGTCCAGTTGCAGGAAAACAAACTCGGGGTCCCACTGATTCTGGATTACAGTGAGCTGTGTGATTATTTCATTATATATCACACCCTAATAAAATAAAATAAAATAAAATGCATGGTAAATGCAATGTGCTTGAATCAACCCGAAACTACCCCCTACAAACACATCGTTCATGGAAACTTGTCTTCCATGAAACCAGTCACTGGTGCCAAAAAGGTGGGGGACCTTTGCTCTACAGGCTTTGGCCTGGTCACCCTGCTCCCTAGCACTACCCCTACCCATGCTCTGGGCACGTGTGACAGGCGTGGGCAGGAGTGGCCCATCTTGTTCCTCCAGCTTCCCTTCTAGCCTAGTCTGAATCCTGTGTAACAGGGGTGCCTTATAACCTCCAGAAATGCTCTTGACCTAAGACTTTCATCCTTTCTGCTCTCCGTGCCTGGAATGCTTTTCTCCATGTCCACATGGCTGACTCTCTCCACTGCTTCTGCCTCTGCTCAGATGTTACCTTTTCAGTGAGGTCTGTGCATCCTACAATATTTAAAATTGCCAACTGCCTTTCCTAATCTCCTTAACTAAGCTGTTTTGTGTTTTCATGATGTGTGCCACCATCTAACGTAAAATATAATTTATAGGTTTGTGATGTTTGTTGTTGGTTTTCCACATTCCCCAGAGTGTAAGCTCTGCAAGGGGAGCAGCTTTAGGTTAATTATTACGTTGAGGGATGAGTCACAGAGCCTAGATCTGTTCCTGGTATACAGTAAATATTAGTTAGGAAAATGAAGACATGAGTGAATGAATGAATGAATGTGAGTCTGAACCTCCTACCCGTGGGGGAAGCTGTCATCCTATTTTTCTTTTTCTTCCCTTCTGGGGGGGTGGCTCTCCCTTCTCCTACATGTCTAACCTGAGACTGGAGGGACTCAGTGCCCATCCACCGTTCCAGGAAGTGCACACTGGGTGACTGTTGTAGGCACTAGCACAAACTCCCCCATCACCCGCTTCCATGCTCGCTCTCACCATCACCTGCTCTGCTTGTCAGGGTGGACATGTCCTCCCTGTCTGAGGAGTGGTGGGAGGTCATATGTGGCTATGCAGGGGAGTGGGATGCTCTTTTCCTTCGTGGCCTTCACAGTGATCTCACTTGGCTCAAAGCTCTCTCCCAGGGGTCCGGGTCAAAGCCCCAGCTAATGCCTGCTTCATTGTCTGTGTGGGTATTTCCCTTGCAGATCTACTGATGAGGGTACCCTATGAAGAAGGATGTGTTTCAACTCCATCCAGGTAAACATAAAAGATGTAAAGTCTCTGTCTTCTTTTATAGCTGAATAATATGCCATGGTATATATTAACTGTAGTTTGTTAATGCATTGATGGGTTTATAGGTGTTTGAGCTGCTTCCATGACTTGGCAATTATGAATTGAGCTGTAAAAATATTCTGGTGCAAATGTCTTTGTGGTAAAATCATTTTTGCTCTTCTTGGTAGATACCTAGTAATGAGATTGCAGGATAAAAGGGAAGGTCAACTTCTGGTTCTTTGAGAATTCTCCATATTTCTTTCCATAAAGGTTGCATTAGTTTGCAGTCCCACCAGCAGTGTAGAAGTGTTTCCTTCTCTCCACATCCTCACCAGTATCTGCAGCTTTGGGATTTTGTGGTGCAGGCTAATCTTACTGGAGTTAGATGATCTCTCAGAGTGGTTTTGATTTGCATTTCTCTGATGATCAAAGATGATGGCTATTTTTTCATGTGTTTTTTGGCCATTCATCTGTCATCTTCAAAGAAGTTTTGGCTCAAATCTCTTGTCCAGTTATAAAGGGGATTGTTCGCTCTTTTCTTGTTGTTTGAGTTCTCTGTAGATTCTAGTTATCAGGCTTTTGTCAGATTGATAACAAAGTCTTCTCCCATTCCAAGGCTGTCTGTTTGCTCTGTTTGAGGTACCTTCAGTTGTGCAGAAGCTTTTTAGCTTGATCAAATCCCAGTTATTTATTTTTGGTGTGGTTGCAGTTGCCAGGGGGGTATTTCAGATAAAATCTTTCTCCAGGCTAATCTCTTCAAGTATTTTCTCCATACTCTCTTCTAGAACTTTTATTGTCTCATGTCTTAAATTTAAATCTTTTGTTTCAGCAAGAATCAATTTTTGTTGATGATGACAGATGTGGGTCTATTTTCAGTCTTCTACATGTGACTAACCAGTTCTTCAGTCCCATTTATTAAATAGGGATTCTTTTCCCCAGTGCATACTTTTCTTAGGCTTATCAAAGATCAAATGTTGATATGTGGCTGTGTTCATCTCTAGATTCTCTATTAAATTCCATAGATCTTCATTTTTATTTTTTGTGTCTAGATCATGCCGGGGCTTTTTTTTTAAGCTTCACACACATGATCTTTTTTATTTCTATTCCTCGCAATTCTATGAACTAGGTTCTGTTTCTATACCCATTCTACAGGTGGTGAGAGTGATGCTCAGAGTAAGTCAGTTCAAGTTCACATGAATACACCTAGCAAAACTTGAACTCAGATGTAGGTTTTGTCTGATGCCTAAGCATACATTCTTTCCCGAATATACCATGGGCCAAGGATGGTTCAGAGGTGTCCAGATATGAGAAAGTGCCCAAGGCTGAGCACAATCAAGGTTGCATTGTTAATCCTCTGGCTCTGTGGTAAGATTTCCAGGACTGTGATTAAAGTGGAGCTAGTTGAGGTCCCTGATGACTCAGAGATTTGAGGACAAAGCCCCTTCTTATCGCATGATGGCCAGGCCACCAATTCAAACATAGTTTACATGTCTCCCAAAGAACACAGCAGTATGGTTGGGGCAAGTTATTATATGAGACATTTACATAGTATCACTAATTTGAGTTTTACCCCATTAAACATGTCTTTATCAAGGGCCCAGTGAAGTCACTGCCTAGGGAAAAAGGTCAGTGCTTGGCTGTGGGTGCACAGACCAACTCCCCAGTCTTTCCCCAAGCATCAAATGGTGGGAGGGCAGGTATCTAGATGTCTCCTTGAATGTGCCTTGTGAAACACTCACTCTTTCAGAAAATCTGAATAGATATTTTAAGGACAACCATTTTCTCTGTCAATTGTGGGAGAACTTGGGTTAAAATAAAAATGTAGGAGTTTTTCTCTACTGAAAGCCTTTTCCAAATACCTAGCATGTGAGAGTGACAGGTAAATCCAAGAGGGAGTAGAGAAATGTAAGAGTTCTCCAAACATTTTTGACTGAATTGTCCCCAAACTTTTTCCTCTATGAATTATCACATTATACTTGTGCTTTGAGGAACTCATTTTAAAAAATACTGATTCAAATGCAACATACTCTCCATTAAAATAATAAGCAAAGAATAATTTATGGATACTCAAATTATTTTCCATGTAACTTTGTTTGGCCTCAATGTCTATTTTAGTTGGTTAAGAACGAGAGGTCACAGAAGTGCATGGTGCACATATTTGCCCTGATTATTTGTTCCCAACCAAGAGATTTTCTTGGTATGAAATCCATTTTGCCTGCTTTCAACTTCCTGCCTTTAGAAATTAGCATTGCAAAACTGTTTACACTTATTCTATCACTCATCTACTAGGGTTCTTATCTAAGCATATTCTTTAAATGCTTTCTACATTGCTTTCCTTTTATGAACAACTTTTAAACTGAATGCAGCTAGGTATTTACAAATGGTTTCCTCATAGTGGCCAATTCAAATGTGGTCATTGAATACCACTTATGCAGTCTGACAGTTTCTGAACACTATTTACAAAGCTGATTAAAATTACTCCATTTTTTCCCCTGGAATTCCAGAACTCATATTAAACTACAGGAATAACAGGAACAAAAAAAAGAAATGCACTCAGACATCCACATCTAGGGCTTAATATTTTATATTTCAGTGAGTGTTTAATTAAAGAACCCATTCACAAGATACAGTTCATTTTGAAAATTCCAAAGGCAACTGAATTGTTAGTTCATGTCTCTCGTCTCCTTTTGGTTTTATCTCTGGAATTTAGGAACCAAACATATGCCTTCCTGCTAATAAGACTTTCCTTTAATGGATGATAAGGCCAGGTGATTAATAATCCTGCGGTTCTGATTGTTTTAATTAGAATGATAGCACATGGACATGCTGCAGAACCTCTTCACAGAGCTCAAACATGGGATCATGAAAGGGAAGATGAAAAATCCTGGTTTAGATTAAAGCAAAGGGCTTGAGGAATTGGCTCCGATGAGCTCCAATTTACTGTTGTAAAAGCTCACAGAGATGAGCCTTTTGCAGTTTTCTTCTCTTGTGTTTGAGATTAGTTGGAGGGGATGGTGGGGCAGTCATAATCGCTGTTTTTAGCAGTCTTGATTCCAGTGATGTAAGTTAGAAATGAGATGGGTGTGTGGGTGGGCTCCGCCAAATTCCGGGTAAGCACTGAAGCGTAGCCTCAAATCTGAGGCACATTTGTCTTTATTAAACCCCATGGGTTTGACAAAGGCCTGCAGGGATTATGGTGGGGTGGGGAGGGAGTAGAGGGAGCAGAGAGAGGTGTGGACGTGCAAGGAACCAAGTCATCAGAGAGAAGGGAGTTACCCAAGCAGAGAGATGAAGTTTTAAGGTACCAACTGCATTGTGCCAAAGGAGGTCAGCAAGGGAGAGAGAAATTCTGGAGATGAAGCTTTGAGGTACCAACTACATTGCACCAAAGGAGGTCGGCAAGGGAGGGAGAGATTCTGGTTACTAAATATTTTTGAATTTAGAACTTGGTTTTTGGACAAAACCAGCAACCTTGGATGCAGGAATGGGGGATAAAAATTAATATTTGTTGAACACCATTGAGGGCCAGCCCCTACGCTGCTGGACTGTCAGATGTGTGGCCTCATTGATACTCTACTACAAATGTCGATAGACATAACCATTAACCAAATAGATCTGGTTTCAGATTCTGAAGATTAATGAAAGCAATATGTCTCCCATGAGGTTGTTGCAAGAGATTAAGACAATGCATATTTTAAAAACTAAGGTGAGTGCCTGATGCACGGTAACCATTCAATAATGCCTGTCTCTTTCAAGCCCAACCCACCCTAAAGCACCTACAGAATCAAACAACAGCAATAATAACATATCCGTTCATTAGGCCCATTTCACAGATAGGGCACAGAAGTGCTTTCCAGAGTCACACCTTTGCTCTTCTCTCTCTGTACTTTATGCATTTCTGATTTGTTTGTCCAAACGCACATCACCATCCGGCCTTGTCAAATCAGCTTCTTTTCCAGACTCAGTCAAACATCACTTGTTTCTATTCTTAGACTCAAAACTGTAGTCACACTTGGAAATGCCATACACTTATGTCCACATTTTTGCTGCACCAATTGTAGGCCTAGTCTTTTTTTTTTTTTTGAGACAGAGTCTCAAGCTGTTGCCCTTGTTAGAGTGCAGTGGCATCACAGCTCACAGCAACTTCAAACTCTTGGGGTTATGCGATTCTCTTGCCTCAGCCTCCCAAGTAGCTGGGACTACAGGCACCCGCCACTATGCCTGGCTGTTTTTTGTTGGAATTGTCATTGTTGTTTTAGCTGGCCTGGGCTGGGTTCCAACCCACCAGCCTCAGTGTCTGTGGCCAGTGCCTTACCCACTGAACTACAGGTGCTGCCTGTAACCCACTCTTTAATGACTGGTTCTTACAGCGAGATTGCCTCACTGGAGTCTAACTTTCAGTGTTAGCATCTACAAATACCTTCTGCTTTATCTTGTCCCACCTCTGCCCATTTCTCACACTGGTCTCTGACTGGATCCTTGTGCCCACCCACTCTCATTTGTCTTATTCCTATGTATTGAAGACTTGGACATCATTTTTTGGTTGATATACCCATCTAATGTGTACAGTTCAATGTTGTGTGTGTTCACAGAGTTCTGGAATCATTTTACTATAATCAATTATAGAACATTTTCATTACCTGGAAAAGAATCCCATTATTCTTCAGTTATTACCCAACTCTGATCCTGCCAGCTCTGGAAACCCATTCACATACTATCTATCTCTATGCTATATAATTTCAAACAGAATTCTAAGTAGAATTACATAATCTAGTAGCCATAGTAAACATGGTAACCATACAACCCAGTAATTTTGCTCCTAGGGATATACATACCTATTCAGAAGAATTAAAAACATGCATTCAAATAAAAACTTGCACATAAATACTCAGAACAACACTATTAACAATAACCAAAAAGTAAAAACAACTAAAATGTCCATCAGCTGATGAATGGATAAACAAAATATACTTTGTTCATATCCGTGGAATATCATTTGACTACAAAAAGGATCGAGGTACTGATACATTCTGTAATATGGGTGTCATGACAATGATATATGAAGTGAAGGAAGACAGTCAAAAGACCATATACTATATAGTTCTAAATATCATATAAGTGAAATTACTGAATCATATGGTTACTATTATTAACCGCATTTGAGGACCTGCCTGTCTTTTTTCCAAAATGTTTGCCCCATTCTGCGTTCCTACCAAGAGTGTATGAAGGTTCCAATTTCTTCATTAATACTTGCTATCATCCCACTTTTTTAGTTATCATCATCCTAGTGGGTATGAAACAGTGTCTCACAGTAGCTGATTTGCATTCATCTGAAGATTAATGATGGTTAGCACCTTTTCATGTGTTTATCAGCCATTTGGATATCCTCTTGGGAAAAACGTCTGTTTAGATAATTTGCTCATTTTTAATTGGCTGAATTATTATTTTATTATTGAACATATAAGTTTCCTTTGTATGGTCTAGACATAAGTCTCTTAGATGTGATTTGAAAATATTTTCTGCTATTCAGTGAGTTATTTTCCACCCTCTTGATAGTGTCCTCTGAAACACAAAAATTTTTAATTTTGATAAAATGTAATTCATCTATTTTTTCCTGTATCACTTGTGCTTTTGGTGTCATGTCTAAGAACCCATTGCCAAATCCAGTGTCACAAAGATTGTGTTTTTTTCTAAGGCACTTATAATTTTGGCTCTTACTTTTAGGCTTTTGATACATTTTGAGTTAATTTTTAATAGATGATGTGAAATACACACTTCTTTTTAAGTCCGAGCTCACAGGCCATTTTCCTAGTAAGTCTTTTCTAATCTCACATATTAAATAATGATGACAGTCATAATAATAGCACTGGCTGCTATGAATATAGTACCTTCTATGAGATAATCAC
>CAUYON010213468.1:0-11576 GCA_963573935.1 Arctocebus calabarensis
AGTCTCTTGCCTCTGCCTCCCAAGTCGCTGGGACCACAGGCGCCCACCACAACGCCCGGCCATTTTTTGGTTGCAGCCATCATTGTTGTTTGGCGGGCCTGGCGGCTGGATTCGAACCCGCCAGCTCAGGTGTACATGGCTGGCGCCTTAGCCCATTGAGCCACAGGCGCCAAGCCTAAATTAATAAATATTAATTGTGAGATTAATGAATTTGTTAGGATTGGTTAAAACAGGGCAAAGGTTTATCTGGAAGGGCAAAACCAAGGACAGATAGGTGAAGGATCAGGGATGTCATATATTATATAAAAATTGGGCTAAAATAAATTAACATGTAGTCCTCTGAAGTCCTCATTCAGGAACAGGGACCAGAGGAGGGCCCAGCGTGTTTCCTCCTCCCCCATTTCTCCAGTCACTTTATATGTATTTCTCAGGGCTTTCTGAGGTTGGAGTGAGCAGACCTGCACTTTTCATTTCAGCTGTAGCTCACTCCAATAGTTTAGAATGTGATAAATTAAAAGTGCTTTTTTTCAGGTTTCAGAAGCAATCTCTTGCTGATACCTAACATTGCATTGTCCCCTAAAACCCCAAATTAGCATTTACTTGAGGTAATGTTTTCAGGAAATATGCTACAGAGATTGCATGGCTTTTTCGTAGATCCTGATCAGGATTTAAGAAAATTTTTCATGTTATAGTTTGAGCTATTTAATCTCCAAATTCGTTGCCTTGTTCTAGATCCCGAGTTAAAACATTTTATCTCATGTTTGCTTTATTTACAGATTGGTAAGCATGTCCTATAGTCTAGCCCAATGATCTTGATCTTTATTTATTTATTTTTTTTTGAGACAGAGCCTCAAGCTTTCCCCCTGGGTAGAGTGCTATGGCATCACAGCTCACAGCAACCTCCAACTTCTGGGCTCAAGCGAGTCTCCTGCGTCCACCTCCCAAGTAGCTGGGACTACAGGCGCCCGCCACAACGCCCGGCTATTTTTTGGTTGCAGCCATCATTGTTGTTTGGCAGGCCCAGGCTGGATTTGAACCCGCCAGCTCAGGTGTACGTGGCTGGTGCCTTAGCCCATTGAGCCACAGGCGCCGAGCCATGATCTTGATCTTTAATAGAAGAATTTGTAGCTTTGGACATTTGACAGTGCCTTTCCTCCTCCATATTATTTATAAGTGTTTTGAATAGAGGCGACTATAAACTGGCCTGGAATTTCCGAAGTTCCTTCTGGAGTTCTCTTGAACAGAAATTATGTCTGTAGTCTGCCAGTATGTTAACAGAGCCATCTTTTGTTCAAAACTCCCCTACTGGGAGGCACGTGTGGCTCATGGAGTAAGGCTCTGGCCCCCATATACCGAAGGTGGCGGGTTCAAACCCAGCCTCGGTGGAACTGCAAAACAGAAAATTAGCGGGGCGTTGTGGCAGGTGCCTGTAGTCTCAGGTACTCGGGAGATTCAAGAGAATCGCCTAAGCCCAGGAGTTGGAGGTTGCTGTGAGCAGTGTGACGCCATGGCACTCTACCGAGGGCGATAAAGTGAGACTCTGTCTCTACGAGGGGGGGGGGGAGGGGGACAAAAACAAAAACAAACAAACAAACAAACAAAAAACTCCCTTACTTTCTCCTTGTTTTCTTTTTATAATCTTTGATATATGTCATCTAGTCTTAGTGATTTATCAACATATAGATTGTAAATTTGGCTTGGATAAATCTGAGTATTCGCTATAATTTAACCAGTTACTAATGTGTCATTTCAGGAATAGCTTTGAAGTGGTAATTACATAAATATCTTCTAGTAAGACTGACACAAAAAAATTATGCAATGCATCAGATATCTCTTTACCCACAATTATCAAGGAATTTATTAATTTAGCCTTGGCTTTATGCATTTTATATATGTTCTTCTTTATTTAATTTTGCTTTTTGAAGGGGCAGAGGTATAGAAAAGAGATTCACATTTATTTAATACTTAATGCTGTAGTATTACTTGCATGGGTAATAGTTCCTGGCACAGAGTAATTTTTCACTAGATGCTTATTAAATGAATGAGTGAATGCCATGTATTGTGCTTGTCACTTTATATATATGCCCTTTTTTATTCTTACAACAATCCTATGTGAGGTATGTTCTATTTTCTTCATCTATAAAATACAAGAAAAATAAACAGAAGAAGAATAGTACCTATTTTACAGGATTGTATAAGTATTGAATGACTTAATGTATGGACAGTTTCTGGCAAATAGTAAGCATTATTTGAATATTATTATTGTTACTTTCCCGTGTCACCTATGAAGGCACTGAAGTACAGAGTTTTTAAGTAATTTTCCCAAGTATTACAGAGGGAATTAAAGGGCTGGAACAAATTTCTTTTTCTTTTTTTGCAGTATTTGGCCGGGGCTGGGTTTGAACCTGCACCTCCGGCATATGGGGCTGGCGCCCTACTCTGTTGATTTACAGGCACCGCCCTGGAACAAATTTCTAAACTTCATGCTCTTTCTTCTAAATCTTTTACCTTCTTGTCAAAGAGCTCAACAAAATGTTATGTTTGCCTGATTTTCATGTATGTCTACCCTTCTTAGTAGGCATCCCTTTTTTTTTTCTTAGGCTACTTTTCAACCCTTTGAAAGATTATTTTCCTTCTTCAATTTCATCGTAGATGGCCTTTTTTACTTAATAGGTGAAGGAGCTAAGAAAATTTGACCCCAGAATATGATTCCTTGGTATAAAGATTATTTCGTTTCTTTTTTTTTTTTTTGCAGTTTTTGGCCAGGGCTAGGTTTGAACCCGCCACCTCCGACATGTGGGACCGGTGCCCCACTCCCTTGAGCCACAGGCACCGCCCTAAAGATTATTTTGAATTAAAGGCTATTCATAATCAGGAAACTCTGAACAAAGACTTTCCTCTATCTACTTAAAATCTTAAAGGGCTGCTAGACTCCTTATCACATGCTAATAGACCTGCCCCTAAGGTCATTTGCAGCACAATACCTGCCTCTCAGGTTAATTTACTAATCAATTTGTTTCCGTCCATCTACTCATCTCCCTTAGCAACCACTGACTGCAAGTGTACTTTCCAGTTTCTCTCCCCCCTCCCTTCTAAAAGGCATCTTTAAAAGCCA
Organism: Arctocebus calabarensis; assembly: GCA_963573935.1. Classification (NCBI taxonomy): domain Eukaryota; kingdom Metazoa; phylum Chordata; class Mammalia; order Primates; family Lorisidae; genus Arctocebus; species Arctocebus calabarensis. The sequence goes on from CAUYON010213468.1 coordinate 3,116, forward strand.
CTGACTAATGCTGAAACTTTGGGAAGTCATTCTTGTGGTTCCCCCCATGCGCACGGCATTTGGAAGGAAACCTTTCTCTTAATTGATCTACCATAAACGTGAGTTGATCTTTTCATCGAACTGACCTAGGGAAAAAGGGCAAGTTTACCTGAGACTCCCCTTCATACTTTCCTGATCCTCAGGACATATTTCTCTTGGAGTCCAGTACATTGGTTTGAATAACTGCAAAACTTCTCATTGGCTAATTATTACAACATTTCTTTTTCTAATCTTTTCTCGAATGAATTTAGTCTTCTTTCTCAGCCCTGTCTCTTTCTCTTTTTTTGAGACAGAGTCTTACTCTTTTGGCCCTGGTTAGAGTGCAATGGTGTCATAGCTCACGCAGCTCACAGCAACCTGCTCAAACTCTTAGGTTCAAGTGATCCTCTTGCCTCAGCCTTCACAGTAGCTGAGACTGCAGCGCCTGCCACAATGCCTGGTAGTTATTCTATTTTTAGTGGAGAGGAGTCTCATTCTTGCTGAGGCTGGTCTCAGACTCCTGAGCTCCACCTGCCTCGGCCTATCCCAGAGTGCTAGGATTATAGGTGTGAGCAACTATGCTTGGCTTTTCTTACCTCTCTTAATTCTGGAAGTTCTCAATTTATACTTGATTCGAGATATAAGGAAGTTGAGGTATAAGGTACAGCATTCCTTTCTGATTCAAGTGGGTTTTTAATAATTTATTTGTACTTGTTGTTTCACTGATTCTCATTCTATTGCTCCGTCATTCATGTATATGGTGAATGTAATTTCTCATAACATAGTTCTTTTAATTAACCAGTGTGCTATGTAGACACAAACCAATTTAGACAAGTTGTAATTCTTTCTTATATTCTTTTACAATGTAGAGCCTATGGCAGGTAAACTTTTGTGAAGTGGAGATTTCTCTGAAAAGAAAAAGAAGCTATGGACTTATTGCTCAAGTTGAAACAGATGTAAAAGAAATGCACAGGATGCTCAAATTAGTAACTGAATATGTCTGAGCATTCTGATAGTTTTCTTTAGCAACTTTACTGAACATTAGTGGGAAAGATTTGAATGACTGTGATTGGGAGTGTACAGGGCAGTTGGTAGAGATGGTAGTGGCCTAAATGGTTGGGTGATAAATCAGACTAGGTAGGGTGATGTCAGATTATGGAGGTCTCAAGTGCCTGATAATGCAATTTGAACTTTTCTTTGTCCTTTATATGAAAAATGTCTTCAGGCCAGGTGCCGTGGCTTATGCCTATAATCCTAGCACTATAGGAGGCCAAGTTGGGCAGATTGCTTGAACTCACTAGTTGGACACCAGCCTGAGCAAGAGCAAAACCTCCTCTCTTTAAAAAAAAGAATAACAGCCTGGTAGTCCCTGCTTCTGGGGAGGCTGAGACAGGATGATTGCTTGAGTCTATGAGTTTGAGGCTGCTGTGAGCTGTGACACCAGGGCACTCTACCAAGGGCTACAAAGTGAGAGTCTGTCTGAAAAAAAAAAAAAACCTTCAGGTTCTAAGAATGTACTCATAAAATTCAAGATTGATTTGCTTCATATACCCAGTGTTAAATTTTAGAATTCCATCTAAAACCAAAATCGGTATTTCAAAGATAATCTTCAAGATTGTCTGATGATCAAAGAGCTTTTCATCAGCCAGTAGTTACATGATGAGAAGAAACTAGAGATATTTTGGAGATTTTGGCACAGCTTCAAAGAGTGATAGAACAGAATGCTAAGAACTCTTCCAAGTTTTGGAAAGCAGCAGTTTGGCTGAGACCCACACACTGAAATGAGAAGCTTCCTTGCTTCCTTGAAAACGATGTAAAAGGCTTTTCCTATTTTGGAATTCCAAAGGATGGCAAAATTCACATATGCCTAAAACTCAATACTGCACCAGTTTTCCTCCTCAAGTAACTCCCCTAGCTTTTTTCTGTGTTAACACAGGTAAATGATTCCTGAGGCATTTGCATTTGCTTCTCAGTAAGCTGCTCCATAGCCCATCTAAATGCTGTTTCTATATATTCTGGAACGAATCCTTTTCATCTCTATCTTATGCATTTGTTTTTGTTTTGCAGAACGGAAACGGTGAAACAACTTAAGAGATTTGGGGACATATCGCCCAAATGACCGACCTATAGTTAGCTTGGTGTGGCTTCGCAAGATTTTGGTACCCAAAGCAGCGGAAACTTAGCATCCACCCTCTGATCATACATTTCTTAAAGCCAGCGTTCTGCACTTAAGACCATCATCTCTTCCCGATCCAACACCTTCTTCGAGCCCGCCCCCTAGTTCCTTCCCACCCTCTACCTCGCCCGCCCGCGGCCTGCGCATGCGTCCTAAGAAACCCCTACACTCCCGGCTGGGAGTATTGTCGGGGGCTTTTCTCTTTCCCAGGAACATGGCGGCGAGTCAGGGAGGTGGTGGTAACAGTGGGGGCGGCGGTTGTGGTGGAGGTGTAAGTAGCGGTGGCGGTGGCGGGGCTGGCGGGGGAGGTGGCGGGGCCGGAGTGGGCGGCGGCGGCACCCTAGTGGTGCCCATCCCGGGACCGACTCTTTATGGTCAGCCGTTCCCCAACGGGCCGCAGTGGAATCCGGGGAGCCTGCAGCCTCAGCACACCGTGAGGAGCCTGGACAGGGCCCTGGAGGAGGCGGGCAACTCTGGCATCCTCAGCCTCAGTGGTAGAAAACTCCGAGACTTCCCAAACAGCGGCTACGACCTGACCGACACCACCCAAGCAGGTGACAGGACGGGGGGAGGGGAAGCTGGGCTGGGAAGGAGGAGGTGGAGGGAGTGGGTGGCTGCGTGGCTGAGCTGTTGGACTCCGCTGGTCTGGGCTGGTGAGCGGTGGCGGCGACACTAACAAAGTCGGAGCAGCCTGTTCTCCTGAATGTGAGGGGCAAAGCAGGGAATAGGGGAGGGGAAGAACGCTGAGTGAAGGATGTGTGGAAACTGGGTGGGATGTTAGGGGTGAAAGCATTATTGTTAAAGCAGTTTCTCCGTTAAGGGTGGGAGGGAGATATTGACACCTTCCTTAATGCATTTCTTTCAACTCTCCTGGATGTTTGCAACTGTGTGTGTGTGTGGGGGGGGGGCAAAACAAAACAAAACCAGACAATACATGAAATCATAATCTCTGCTTATTCGTTAAAGGCATACGTGTCTGCAAGATTGGCATATCCCTTTTCGGAGTACAGCAGCGGTATTGCCATGGTTTTTCTGTGTTCTTATTTTGTTTGATTTAATCATCCTAGTGTATTGGCTTCTTGTCACGTATGTCTTTAAAGACAGGTTTTTCATTTTCCTGGTGTTCAGAAGGTGGTTTCAGTTAAACTAGTATTTGTTGCAGTGGCATATTAAATCATTAATCACTTACATGTCTGGTTGCTAGAGGAATGATAATCTTTGTTTTGAGTTATCTTAGAATCTTAATTTTTACTGGAGAAAGCCAACAATTTTAAGGGCACTTTCGAGAAAAAATTAACTCCTTTCCTTAAGGAGTTGTGGATTTAATGGCTTACCATTTTTGGATGTGAAATTGTCCGTCATAATGTTCTTCATATACTCTCTGGTAGTCTTTGTTGTGGCTGGCATTTTTGTTAGAAACACACTCTTGTAAGCCAATACTGAAATTATTTTAGGTTCGTTTTGGTTTAATGAAAGGTTTTTTTGCCTTTTATAATCTTTAAATTTGTTGGTTATATGTCTCTTTTCATCTTTGCTGAAGTAAATCCTGGATAGAATTATTTTAATAGATATAGTGATTTTGAAACAATATGGTAAGTAAATTCACCCATAGTGAGAAGTGGTAAAAGACCTCTTATTTTTAGTACAAGACAATTTCAGTGTATGCAGTTTTGAGATACTGAATCAAGGGTATGTGTGTTGGAGAAGGGTGAGGAGAGGAAGAAAATCTAACATTGAAGCTGTCCACCCAGTGATTCTTTTAGGAATTTTCTAAGAACTGTGAATGCATAGTAGATCACTGAATTTTATATTTTGGAAAGCATGTTTGAATATTTACTCCTTCACTCTGAACGGATTTCCTAAACGATATGTTTATATTTTTATGACGGTTGACATGATATTATTCTACTTGGTGGGTTCTTCAAAGACTTCAAGAAAAATGATTTTAGACTGCATCATTATGGGTCTATATTATCCTTGTTTATTGTTCTTTGTAACCTATCAAGGATCCTTCTGTCTGCAGAACAAAGTTTAGGAATTCTGGCTTGGCATTCAGGGCTTTCACTGTCTGGCTCCAAGGTATTATTGCAAAGTTATCTTCTAGAACACTCCTACATGAAAACATTTCTAACAACTAGGTCAACTTTCTGTACCTCAGACATATTTTGTGTATTTCTGCATCATTTTTTGTACAAGATCATCTGTGTGCTTGGAGTTTCCCTCTCTTTTCCACCTATTTAATTTTGTTCAGTTTCCAGCTCTTCCAAGAAGCTGTCTCCAACTCATTTAGTCCAGAGTAGTCTCCTGTTTCTTTGAATTCCCCTGACACTGTCTTTACCACTTACTTGGCAGTGTTGATTTTATTTTCATTTTATATTTCTGTCTTACTGTCCCTGAGAAGATGGAGAGACCCTTATAGTTAGGGAATAAACCATATACTTGTTTAGTCTTCTCATTATATATTCCTTTTATTATATTTGATAGTATTTCTCATAAATATGAATGTCATCTTATGCATTAATAGTCTTTGGCTTTTAAGTTTTAGTTGGTTTTCTGAGGCAAGCTTCAACACACCAGAACCATAGTTGTTAATGGTAAACATTCATTCATCATAAACATCATTTTACTTTTTCTTTTCAGTTGAGTGAATGTTTACTGTGGGAATACTTGAAAATCAGGTAAGAATAGAAAAGATCTCCTGCTGCTCTTTTCCATTTACATAAGATAACCTATGGGGGACTCATTTGCCATTTCTTTTTGACAAAATTCAGCCCTGAGATTTTTTTTTTCAGCCATGAAATTTTTAGGAGCAGTATTTTTGAATGTAAAGAGACTAGTATTCATTATGCATAAGTGAAAGTATGTACACCACAACTAAAGAAAAATAGAGCATGTTGGAGATTATACATACACCCACACACAGATTACAGATACATATACACAAAGCATGTTCTCTATTTGTTCCATGATATTGTGGGGTTTTTTTGGTTTTTTTGCTCGGGGTTGGGTTTGAACCCGCCACCTCCCGGTATATGGGGCCCGCGCCCTACTCCTTTGAGCCACAGGCGCTGCCCCCATGATATTGTTAGACTTAAATTGACTCTCAGTGGGATAATGTTTCGGAACCAAATTGATCAGTTAGACAAGCATAAAATGGGAAGAGACTAGAGGAAGGGAAAATAGCTAAGAAGCTGTTATGTTAATTGAGGTGAGAGGTGGTGAGAATCTCTATTGTAATAATATTGAATAAGAGGAAATTGGGTGGTGCCTGTGGCTCAGTGAGTAGAGCACAGGACCCATATGCCGAGGGTGGCGGGTTCAAACTGCAACAAAAAAATAGCCAGACGTTGTGGCGGGCGCCTGTAGTCCCAGGTACTTTGGAGGCTGAGGCAAGAGAATTGCCTAAGCTCAGGAGTTAGAGGTTGCTGTGAGCTGTGTGACGTCATGGCACTCTACCAAGGGCAATAAAGTAAGAGACTTTGTCTCTTAAAAAAAAAAAAAAAGAGAAAAAGAAAAAGAAAAAAAGGAAATTGATACATTTCAAAAGAAGTGAGAGGGGTTTTTGTGTTATTTTGCTCTTCCATTAAGTTTCACCACCTAGGCTGAACATTACCATTGCAAAGGAGTTTTTTTTTTTTAAACTTACACCTGGGCCTCACCCCAGACCAATTAAATCAGAATCTCAGGGTGAAGGACTTTTAAAAATAAAGTCTTCTCAAGTGATTCTAATGCACTGCCAAGAGGTGAGAAACCCTAAAATAGCTTGTTTTTTTAGGAACTCAAGAAATATTTGTGGTTTGCATGAATTAGAACATTGATAAAAGTTTAATGATTAATTTTTTTTTTTTTTTTTAGCTATTTATTTATTTAGCAGGCTCAGGCCAGGTTTGAACCTGCCACCCCTGCTATATGGGTCCAGCTCTCTAACAACAGAGCAAAGGGTGCTGCCCCATTAATGGTTAATCTTAAAGCCACTTGTCAAGAGTGTCAAAACCAAAACTAGGAACTAGGCTCGTCGCCTGTGGCTCAAGCGACTAAGGCGCCAGCCACTGAGCTGGCCAGTTCAAATCCAGCCCCAGCCCTACAAACAACAATGATGGCTGCAACCAAAAAATAGCTAGGCGTTGTGGCGGGTGCCTGTAGTCCCAGCTACTTGGGAGGCAGAGGCAGAGGCAGAGGCAGGAGAATCACTTGAGCCTGAGAGTTGGAGGTTGCTGTGAGCTGTGATGTTAGAGCACTCTACTGAGGGTGACAGCTTGAGGCTCTGTCTCAAAAAAAAAAAAAATGAACTAAATGCTCAAGTTGTAGTTGAATGTTCTTGTCAGTGGATTTGTGAGTCGAGACTCTTTTCTATCATACTGTGTCCATTCATCACATCTTATTGTGAATAGAAACTTACTAGCTTTTAGTTTCCGTGTATAACTCTGGTTTACATTTCATACTGTTTCATAAATTTGTGTAAATAGTGACCCCCAAATATGTAGCAGCAAAATCTTGTTTTCTCTGTTAACAGGTTTGCTTTGAGGCAAAAATGGAGGGTACACAGCTGTGCAAAGTTTATCTTTGGTGTCTTTTTACCTCTCTCTGAACTTTGGTGTCTTGCTTTTTACCGGCCCCTCCCTCACTGTCCCTATCAATCTCTCATCCTTTCTCTCTCTCTCTCTCTCTTCAGCTTCACTCCTATAACTTTAGTGGAAGGATTAGCCAGGTGATAATGGCAGCCTTTCTAGAAGATTAACATTTAAAAGAGGGAGTTTGCTAATTTACTTCAATCTCTTAATTGTTGATTTCTGCTCTTGACCTATTTGAGTAGATACCCCTTGGTTAAAATTTTCATTCACATAAGTACATAACAAACGGGAACAGAAATTTGGTAAGTCTTTTCAATAAAGTAGAGGACTCGTGCTATATGTTTTGTCTGAGATGGTAGGTACATTTGGCAAGATGAAGGGAAATTGCCTAAAACTTTTTGGTCCATCTGGATACTACAATAATTTGTTGATTTGAAAATGTATTTAATAATTACAGAAACAAATCCTGGACCCTTTCATAGTTGTGAGATTCTGTTACCAGTGATACAATAAGTGGATATATTTCAGCCTATTTGCAGCTGCTTTCTCTGTTTTATACTTGTTTATGTACAGAAGCGGTAGGTCTATGAAACAGATTTAGGAATTCTTACATCATATTGTGCTGTGTCCTGGATAATCACATGTTTTCCTGTAAACCAGAAGTCAACTCTAGTATTTCCTGCATATGCTGGTTCATCTCTTCAACTGTGGGGCATGGAGCATTACATCAGTTTGGAAAATGGAGCCAGATAAACTGTAGCATTTGATTTTGTGAAGGTCCACTCAGTGCATTTAGTGGAATGAGCTCTTGACAGATTTTGTGGCCTTATTCAAATACCTGGCTTACTTTATGTAACAAATATTTTCTTGAAAAATCGAATATGAAGCACCTTTTTGGTATTGACCCTTTTTTTTTTGTTTTTGAGACAAGAGTGTCACTATGTCACCCTCTGTAGAGTGATGTGGCTTTATAGCTCACAGCAACCTCAAACTCTTGGGCTTCAGTGATTCTCTTGCCTCAGCCTCTCAAGTAGCTGACAGTACAAGTGCCTACTACAACATCCAGCTGTTTTTCGGTAGGGTTGTAGTTGTTGTTTGGCAGGGTTTGAACCCGCCAGCTCCAGTGTATGTGGCTGGCACCCTAGCCACTGAGCCACAGGCGCTGAGCCAGTTGACTCGTATTTTAATTGCTGTGGATTGAATTTGAGTTGCTGAGCCTTATAGTGATTTATTTTATTCAGTGACAAATTTTACAGCATAAACAGTTCCATAATTTCTTCCTTTTGCAAGTTCACATTTTAAAATAGAATTGTTGGGTGGTTCCTGTGGGTCATCGAGTAGGGAGCTGGTCCCCTATACCGAAGGTGGCGAGTTCAAACCCAGCCTCGGCTGAACTGCAAAAATATCCAGACTTTGTGGTGGCCGCCTGTAGTCCCAACTACTCAGAAGGCTGAGGCAAGGGAATTGCCTAAGCCCAGAAGTTGGAGGTTGCTGTGAGCTGTGTGACGCCATGGTACTCTCCCAAGAGCGATAAAGTGAGACTCTGTATATATGTAAAAAAAAAAAAAAAAGAATTGTGTCTTAAGTTGGATTACATTCATCATTAAAATAATACAATTTGTACAACACTTTAAATTTTAAGCGCTTTCATATATATCATCCTATTGTATCCTAATCATAACCCTATGAGCTTGGC
>CAUYON010213469.1:0-19116 GCA_963573935.1 Arctocebus calabarensis
TGGTATATGACACCACGGAATACTATGCAGCCTTAAAGAAAGATGGAGACTTTACCTCTTTCATGTTTACATGGATGGAGCTGGAACATATTCTTCTTAGCAAAGTATCTCAAGAATGGAAGAAAAGGTATCCAATGTACTCAGCCCCACTATTAAGCTAATTTATAGCTTTCATATGAAGGCTAAAACCCAGTTATAGCACAAGAATATGGGGAAAGGGGCAATAGAGGGGAGCGGAGGGGAGAGGATAGGTGGAGGGAGGGTGATTGGTGGGACCACAGCTACGGTGCATCTTAGAAGGGTTCAGGTGAAACTTACTAAATGCAGAATATAAATGTCTTAACAAAATAACTAAGAAAATGCCATGAAGGTTATGTTAACCAGTTGGATGAAAATATTTCAGATTGTATATGAAACCAACACACTGTACCCCATGATTGCGTTAATGTACACAGCTATGATTTAACAAAAAAAAAAAATTAAAAAAGTAAAATAAAAAGAAACTGAGATAACCTGCTTTCACAGAAATAGCTAACTGTGGAAGTGGGGGTAGGGTGCAGGGCTCTCAGGCTTCTTCCAGGCCTTCTCTCCCTGTCTTTTGTCCTCTTCTCCACATGGCAATGCCTCCTCAACACTGCCAGGATCACCTTCTGGCACCAGGGACCCCAAGAAGCCACAAAGTTGAGTCACCATTTCACCATTTATATAACCTCTCAGCACTTAAATATAGTACTGTTCAATTTTTAGAATTAGATACAATGACTCATACGCCATGATGGTATTTTTTGAGCTTTAATGGTTCTTATTATGGAAAAAAAATGCATTTTATTGAGATAAGTTAGAAATTCTATTTTTATCCTCAATTTGAAATGTATTTAAAAACTGAAAATTGTCTCTATTTCATTTTATAGATACACAGGGTGTCAAAAAATGTATACACATTTTAAGAAAAGAAAAAAACTATTAAATTTGTAACACTCAAGTCACATTTGACTTGTGCAATTACGGGAGGTGCTCGATGTGACTTCCATTCATCTTTTGCTATTGGTATAGGTTGAGTATTAGAATTTTAACAGCCTTTTCCTTTCTTAAAATGTGTATACTTCTGGGGGCACTGTGTGTATGTATTTGATAAACTGACTGGGTCAGAAGAATGTACACAGCAGTGGCGGCCATATCCCCTGGTGTACCCTGGAGGTCACTTACTGACCTGGGCTTCCTGTGTTTCTCTGACCAAGAGAAGGTTTGAAGCAGGGTAGAATGGCCCAGAATTTACGCCACAGAACAATTCTCAACCAAAGCGGGAAAAGAGTCGGTAGGTGAACGCCCCAACCTTTTCACCCTTTGGTGGGTGACATAGTTCTGGAGTGGACTCACTGTGGTGTCTCAGGGGGTCCCCGGCAAGAATGTGCTCCAGTTGCCCACAGTGGTACCCCCTTTATTGGCTTCTATTCCTTCCCTGTCTCACTTCTCCACTCCCTCCCTGTGCTTCCTGGAATCACCTCTCAGATAAATGACTTGCGCGCAAATCCTTGCCTCAGAGTCTGTTTGGGTGTGAATGATAATTTATGAAGCCAATTTATGACCCGAGTCTATTATACGTTCCATTTGTCTTTGTCATTTTCTCCAATTCTCTGTGTATCTTCTATGCTACACAGTAGAATAATTGCTGGTCATGTCTAACTGTAGTTTGCAAATGGGATTTATAAATATTCTTCAAACTTTTTGACTCATAAATTGCTGAAAAAGTCTAACAAGTTATAAACATATGCTTCTACCTCCATAACATGTTGGGGGGAATAGCCTACGAACAACTTGTGCCAGGACGTTTGTGCACCTAGTGAAATGTAACTGGGTTACTCCTTTCCTTTGTCGTTTTAAACATACCCGCTGGCACTGTAATATCTCATCCTGTGTATTCCCCTTTACAGGTTCCCTTACAGGGTTGGCACCGAACTTGGCAATTGCGTCGCCCTGCAGAAACTCATTTTAATTCCTTCTGGGAAAGTGCCATAAGATGGCCAGCAACTGACTGCATCTCTCTTTCCATTTTATTCCTAAGCTGCTACATCCTTCATATCCCAGGATCAGGAATTTTACCTCTGAAATCTTCCCAGTGTCAGGGGCTCTTTCCCTAGACTCCTTCCAGGCTCTGGTTTCTAGTCCTTCACTGATCCCATTTTTCACCTCGGCTCCCAAGTCTCACTCAGATGGCCCCTTTAGGCACCTGGAGCCTTTTGAACGTACAAAAGATCCCATGCAGGGCTTGTAGATGTGGGTGAAAAAGGTAGGAGACTCAGTACAGCAGACTCAGGGAAGAACAGGAATTTTATATCTGCCTAGGAACACGCTGCGTTCACCATAGCAGAGTGGATAGACAACAAAATTCTCACTCTGATGATTTATTGGGTTTCTTCCTTCATTCCGATACCAGAAATCCCAGATTACCTGGCTGACCACAGGACTATCAATAGAGAAAACTGTATAGCCTGGTGGTAGGCTTAGAGAACAGCCTGCATGGGCTCAAATTCTGTCGCTGATGCAATAATATTAGCACCTGCCACATCGGATTGTTGTGAGAATACAAAATGATCATTTAAACAACCTCAGAGCATAGTTACATGATCAGTAGGGAGTGTGTTTTGGCTATTGTGCCAGTGGCTGTTATTGTTAACAGGATCAATCTAATTGAAACCCAGGTACCAAATGGTCATATTCCCCTTTAATCTATATAGGAAAGAAATTCCCACATGATATTTGCAAGGCTCGACTTTGGAAAAATGTAAACATGTAGAAGTCTGGCTGCCTGCAGCCCTTATCCCACAAGTATGTTCTCCACTTGGTGGAGGAACAAAAAAAATTCCTTTCTTGGGAAATAGAGCCTTCCTTCCACGATCACAGGTAGGACTTTACATACAGAAAGGCCATCACATTGACTTCAATCCATACTACTGACCAAATGACTGATATTTGCTCTCTTCTGCAAAGCACGCTTTGCTCTCAGGGGAGAGTGGGTCCCTAGAAGGGAAGGACATGATGGAAAGGAAATTGTCACTCCCTAAGAGCTAACTTCCAAATTTTATTCAGAGGCAGTCTTGCCTAGATCCATGATCTGTTACTTGATCTCTCTGAAGAAAAGGAGAAAAAGAAAAGTATGATTACACTTTGTCACGTGGATCATGACCTAATTCCTTGGCCTGAGTTTAAAGCTTGCTTTCTTCTGAGGCGGGAAGACCTCTCCTGCAAATCACTTAAAAGCTCCCTGAAATCTTAGTCAATTTTTCTGGAAAGTGTCCTCTGGGGCAATGGACACCAAAGTGACCTAATGTAACAAATGAAGGAGAAAACGTACCAAAGCTCTATTTATGTTGATTTTTATTGAAATATAAGGATGAATTAAACAATAGTAATGCAGTATCCAAATTGAGGCTCACCCCTTCACTGACTCCACATCAGAGGATTCTTTGTCACGTGTAGCTCAGGCAGCAGGAGTGGTGAAGTTCCTTTTGCAATGTATTTCTCTGTCATTCTGTGAGGCCCGTGTATCTGGATGTCTACATCTCAAAGACCAGGGAAGTTTTCCTCAATTATTTCCTCAAATAGGTTTTCCAAACTTTTTGCTTTTTCTTTTCCCTTGGGAATGCCTGGGATTTATAGATTCTGATGTCCTGTGTAGTCCCATGCTGCTCCAAAGCTTTGTTCATTTTTAAAATTTTTAAAAAATTTTTTGTTTGACTGGATTAATTCAAAAGATCTGTCTTTTGAGTTCTGAGATTCTTTTTTATTCTTGGTCTAGTCTATTGTTGCAGCTTTCAACTGTATCATTCCCTTGATGATCTTTTCATTTCCAAAAGTTCTTTTTTAAAAAAAAAAAGTCTCTTTGGTAATTTTCTCATTCATATTTTGAATGAATTTTATGATTTCTTTGTATCGGTTTTAGATTTCTCCAGATCTCATTGACTTCTTTAAAATCCATACTTGGAATTCTTTATCTGGCATTTCACACATGCATAGGCCCCCAACACACTGCTCTCTTTACAGAGTCCCCAAAAGCTTGAGGTTAGGAGTTGCAAGTGTAGACAGTGGAATAGTGAAGTGGGATGTGACTTCTATGTGTTCTCACAGTCTTAAAGTCATGGAAAATGTAGCACCTAATACCTCCTTGTGAAGAAAGAACCATCTTCTGTTCAAGGATGAGAATATTGAAGTACAGGGTCCATGATTTACATGTATCTAAGACCATAGAACTAGTTGATGGAATCACTATTAGGAACCAGATCTTTCTGATCCCAGATACTATGTTGGGGCCTAGAGGAAACTAGGGATATATTAAGAAGGGATGAAAGGAGTTATTGAGGAAAAATAGGAATGTAATCAATTACATACTTAAAGATAACCATTGGATGGGCACAAAGGACCAGTAAGTTCCCCATTTGCAGGGCAATAGCTCAAAGAGAGATATGATTCCATCACTGTGGGTTATGTCATTTTATAAGGCTGCTAATAATTGCCTCACATTTCTTTAGAAAAATCCCTGGTGCTATACTCAGGAGATAAATAAAGCTGATGTGGAGTAGTTTTGTCAAATCTTATTAGGTGGGATTCTAATTTAAATCAGGCAATGTGTCAGAGACCATTCGGTTCGTTTCGTTTTCTTTACCTCAGTCTTCCCCACGTAACCCGTGTATACATTTGGATTATAATAGAGTTTTAAAAAAATATTGTAGTCCAACAATTCCTACCGACTTCAGGAGGTAATTATGAACAAATAAGGGCTGAAATACTGGATCCCTAAAAATAAACAAACTGCCCATGTTTGAATAAGACATACCTTTCTGTGGGCAAAGGTTTCTAACCCTGAGTGTGGTTGGGTGCCAGCTACTTCTACCTGCCAAGAATCTCTTTAACACATTAATCTTATCACAGAGAACATTTTTTGACCTTTCCAATGTTTGCATAAGACAAATGAAGCACAGACATGAGCAACAATTATCTTGAGCCCCATATTATCAGAGGAGTGAATTTTTCAGTCTATGGCAAAATGATTCTTTCTGAGCCACTCTGAAAATTTGTGAATCTTCTCTCATTTGTGAGAAGTTGGAAATAAGAGACATATCGGCAAGTCACATAATAATCACCAATTAATTAGCAAGTATTTGCTGAGTTCTGCTTTAAAATAAGTGATTTGTAGAGCCAAGGACCTGGGGCATTTTTAGTGATAAGAAGACAAGCACAGAGGATGTAAGCTTCTGACCTCAGGAAACTTAAAAGTCAGGTAGAAAATACATACTCCCAGAAAGCTAGCTAACATCCGACAGTAAGCAGAAAATGAGAGGAGTTGAGAATTCTCTCATGAAAGTCAGACAGGTAGGGAGAAAGAATGGGAATTGTTAAGTCCTAGATTGGTCAGCCAAAGCTTCAAGATGAAATGTATAAGGATTGAATTCAGGCAAATGTAGACTCTGGGATAAGGTAAGGAAAAAGGAGGGAAGCAGGGAAGTAATAGAGAATTTAGGAATGGGGTATAGACAACTCTATCCTTGAGTACGATTAAAGTTGACAGCTCATTCTTTCAGAAGGCAGCAAATGGTAGATGATCTATGTAAAAAGATCCTGGAAATAAACCTGGTGATGATTTTAAATGGTCACCATATCTTAATTGTTCTAGATAAGGCTCTTGTGTTGGCAAAGAACAGGAGCCACTCTAACGCAAGTGAAAAGAGAAGGGGAGTGTTGCAAGATTATAATGGGCAATGTCTTCTACATTGAAAAGTATCTCATGGTCCAGAAATCATACCCTCTATATATGATGTAGCGCCACATCATCTCAACTCCTCCTCTTATGTCTGTCTTATTCTTTCTTTTTTGTAATGATTCTCTTTGCTTTTCTTTCTTTCTTTTTTTTGTATTGTTGTTGTTAGAGACAGAGTATTGTATGATTGCTAGGCTAGACTACAGTGACATGGCACAATCATAGATCACTAGAGCCTTGAATTCCCTGCCTCCAATGATCCTCCTGCCTCAACATCCTGAGTAGCTGGAACTACAGGAATGCATCACCATGCCTGGCTACGTTTTATTTATTTATTTTTTTTTTAGAGATGAGGTCTTGTTATATTGTCCAGGCTGATCTTGAACTCCTGGCCTCAAGTGATCCTCCCAAAGTGCTGGGATCTACCATGCCCAGCCCCTCCCTGATTTTCCATGCCATGTGTTTGTTGAAAAATGGAGTCATCATTCTTGTAGAATTTTCCAATTCATAATTTGATTGTATCCTTTAGCAAGTTCTTCTATCCCCATTTTTCCTGATAACTGGTACATGAATCTAGAGGCTTCATTAGATTTAATTTCATATTTTTTTCTGGCAAAATTACAAACAAAATGTTTTATACTATATTTTATGCTTCAAGAGTTGTGAATTTGAAATAGCAGCTTGGCTCAGCGCCTGTAGCTCAGGAGCTAGGGTACCAGCCACATATACCAGAGCTGGCAGGTTCAAATCCAGCCTAGGCCTGCCAAACAAAAATGACGACTATAACCAAAAAATAGCCAGGCGTTATGACGGGCACCTGTAGTCCTAGCTACTTGGGAGGCTGAAGCAAGAGAATCGCTTAAGCCCAAGAGTTTGAGGTTGCTGTGAGCTATGATGCCACAGCACTCTATCCAGGGCGACAGCTTCAGACTCTGTCTCAAAAAAAAAAAAAAAAAAGCAGAAATAGCAGCTCAATAGTTCCCATAGCATTTTGCATCTAAGGACACAAGATTTCCAAGAGAGAAGGAGGTAAGCCATTCACTCTGGTTTTAACTGAGTGTAATCACCATTATTTGGAGACTTACTGGTAATTATCACTGCTATCTGCCAGAAAATGTAGGCTACAGTCATAGTTACCATTTCATCTTTATGAAATTTATTAGAGGTATCTTTATTTATATACTACTTTGACTAAAGATGCTCACACACTTTTAATTAAAGATATGAATTTCTCACCTACATTCTATGCTAGGAATAGAAACGTTTGAAGTGGCTACTGAATAAATATGATACCAGAGAACAACATGTACAACTTTCTTTCACATTTTTGTATGTTTTTTGCAATTGTTTAAAATGAAAGCAAACCCAGGTCCACTGAAGCAAGACTATAGTGTTGTTCTGATGTGTTGGGGTATGAGAGTTTCCAATAAATAATAGCCCGCCCTTCCCTGCCTGAGCAGGGAACAGAGAGCTAGATAAGGAAATCAGACAGATGACGATAAAAATGCTGGCTTCTATGTCTGATAAAGCTGTCGGGGGGATATAACTTAGGTCTACGGCAATAAGGAACTTGCAGACACTGTCATCTCCTGTATTAGACATGCCATCCTCCAGACAGGGACAGTTAGACAACCATAGGCTCCCCAAAGCCTAAGGAATAAGCCAGGTTCTTTTCCACAAACTCCTGCCACTTAATAACTCGCTCCCCTTTCCTTGGTGGGAGGAGGAAAGTGAGTTACTGCTCTTAGCTGTACCCCGACTCCTCACTCAATGGAGGGCTAATGGACATGGAAATAAGTGCTCCCCCTCACGGAAGTCATGATATAAAACAGTATCATAGGCAGAAGCCAGTTTAAACATAATAGTTTTAGCAATGAACATTTACATTTAGTCGGTCCCAACACATATCAATTTCCACACCAATCACATCTCATATTCAAATGAAGCAACCTTTGTGGAATGTGTGCAAATCAGAGCGCTGGCAGATGCCAAGATGGAAAAAGGCGTAGTCTTTGCCCTCCAGAGACTCACACTGTAGTTTGGGTTCTCAAACGAGTGTACGCAAGGCGGTCTTGCCTTGTCTTCTGGCCCACTGTGCGGGCCACTGCACAGGGAGCGGGGCAGACACCGACAGGGGCTGCTCACACCTCCCTCGCAGGAGAGACGGGCCCACTTGCAGAGAGCGCTGTTAGCGGTCAGCTCCTTGAGGCTCCACTTCAGCTTTCTTGAGTGTTCCCTGCCCAGTGGCTGTGTCGAGTAGTGACTGAGATCACACTGCTCTTGGGCAGGCCCAGCCAATGACAAAGTAAGGTGATTACACAAGTACAAAGGCCTGGCCATTTCCACCCAAGGCAAAATTCCTCCACTGGACAATTTCTGCTCCCGAGGCTCCTGCTGGGCTGGTGTAGCTGTCCCCATTTACTGGGACTGAGAGATTTCCCAGGATGGAGGACTTGCAGTGCTAAAACTGGAAAAGTTCCAGACCCAGAAGGATGGTTAGTCACCCTTGCTGGTGTACACTTGGTTTGGTCTACATTAAGATCTGACAGCTTCCTCTGCCCAATGTCACTTCCTCCCCTTTCTCCTTGACTTTGTTGCCTCAGGCTCTGCCTCCTAGAGCCCTCCACCCAAGACAGGGGCACAATAGCTCACAAACCAGGAATGCCTGAACACTGCAAGAAGCGACAAGGCTAAAAGACAGTAGGAGGGCAAGGGAGAAGATCAATTTGACAATCGCAGGGAGCCTTCCTGGTGTAACTTTCTCAGTGGGCCATTCTTTCTGCCTCCTTTAAAAGGGAGACTGGGTATATGAAAAACACTCAATGACTTAAGGTTCCCTGAACTGTACTTGAATACTCAAAATGAAGGGTTTGCCAAAAAGTTAACCTTCACGTCCCCGTGTCCTTCCTTAAACAGAAACATGCCTTGCTTTTAATTTCTATGATTCAAGAAGAAAGACAAAAGAAGCTTCAGATTTTTTGAGAGGTATTTTTAAAATCAAGAGAAAATGTGAATTGTATAACATGGTGACTATAGTCAGTACCAGCAGACTGTATTCTTGAAAATCACTGGGACAGTTGATTTTAAGTGTTCTTACCCCAAGAAAATGTCAAGATGTGGGGTAATGCGTATGCTAATTAGCTTGATCTAGCCGTTCCATGATGTATACACATTTTGAAACATCATGTTGTACACAATATATACAATTTTTATTTGTCCATTACAAAAAGTTTTTAAAAAATCAGCTCTAAATTAAGAGAAAATAAAAAGAACATGGGCAGAATGATATTTCTGGAGAAAGGGGAAGGTGTCCTTTGGGGCTAGGTTAGGATGAGGGAAGCCAGGTGGCCTGGAGTGTAAAGTTAAGGGGGTCATTCTCCCAGGATTGTTTGAGCTCACAGTCAGCACTGCCGTAGCCTTAGAGTAAGTACCTCCTTAAATATTGCACCCCAGGTACCTTAATTGACTTACCTACTGCTGGCCCTGGCATTCAGAATAATATTAAGAAACTGATGAGGTTTTCTCTTTCCTCCCCAGGTACAAAGCCATTGTCCGGCCAATGGATATTCAGGCCTCTCATGCCCTAATGAAGATCTGCCTCAAAGCCGCCTTGATCTGGGTCATCTCCATGCTATTGGCTATCCCAGAGGCCGTGTTTTCTGACCTGCATCCCTTCCACGAGGAAAGCACTAACAAGACCTTCATTAGCTGTGCTCCATACCCACACTCTAATGAGCTGCACCCCAAAATCCACTCCATGGCTTCCTTTCTGGTCTTCTACATCATCCCACTGTCAATCATTTCTGTCTACTACTACTTCATTGCCAGAAATCTGATCCAGAGTGCTTACAATCTTCCTGTGGAAGGGAATATACATGTCAAGAAGCAGGTGGGTGCTTACTATTGATTGACTTCCTCCTTGGGAATTTGGACCCTTGCATTTCTTGCAGTGGGCCTCCACTGACAAGTACAGTATTTATGTGGCCATGTCACTTTAGGAGATAGGCGATCTACAGCCAGATGGGGGAAATTCCTAGCCACAGAAGCTCAGGGATTCAGGCGTTCTTTATACTCTTGCTCTCTTGTTAAAGACCTAAATTAAGGAGGGGTTGAGAACCAGAAAGATCTGAAGCATGTTTCTTTTTGAGAAATATCTGAAAAAGATCTTTTTAAAATAATTAAGCATTGAGGGTCATAGGTGTAACTTCTTTAAACTCCAATCACATTGTTTGGCTAGGGTTACCACATGGAGACAAAGAGAGAAGGCAGGAAAATGAGGTTGATGGAAGAAATAGGAGTAGTTTTATTAGCATAGGCTCACACTGATCTGGGCTCAATTCCAGGCTTCATGACCTACTTACGTACCATGAGTCTCAGTTTTCTTATCTATGATGTAGGCTAATAATCTCTCCATTATAAGGCTATTTATTAGAAGACTACAAGACAGAGTGCATATGTAAGGTTTGTAGTGCCCAGCTTGCAGGATGCCATCCATATGTTCAGACTCCCCTCCCCATCCTCCATAATTTCATCCTTGAGATGCAAATGGTAGAAACCAAGGGCTCTGGCTCATTCCTATTTTTCAGTCCTTCTTGCCTTCCAGCCCAAATGTAGATTATGTGGCATTTATGACAGAAAAGCAGAAAGACTCTCCATCCCATTGAAATGTTTAGCTGACTCACTCAGTGGCTTCACCCTTTATGGGGAAGAGCGGCAGTGCTCAGTTGAAATTGTCACCTATTGCAAAGACTTCTCACCAGCAAACATCTATCCTACAGTTAGTCTTTAATGAGAAACGTGTTTCCTATTAAGGTAGTAGAGGGGGTTGGAAGCAAGAGGAGATGCTCAGACATTTTTGCTTAAGACCTTTCCTGTATTAGTATAGTACAGAAATAACTTGAGATTAAAAATCATCATCATCACAGAGAGTTATCTTGGTTTGGCCAATGGGGAAGAACAAAGCTGGCTGCTGCTTCTGAGCATCAGAGGGAATAAGAAATTAGTAACTGTGGAGCAAAGAAAGACATGAAGTCATATGGCTGATAGACTGTACCACTGCTCTCCTGAGGAAAAAGAGGGCACTTCTAGAATTTCATTATGCAATCCATTCAAACATGTAATCAACTTGGCATAAAGATCTGTTCTCAGCAGTGTGTTCTAACTCTATCCTACTCTTGGGTTTCTGTTTCTGACTCTTGTTTTTTTCTTTTTCTGTCTGTTCTGTTGCTTTTCTCTCATTTTATTTGATCCCCCCTTGTCCTCGTCCACTGCACTTTTTTTCTGTGGCTTTGTGAGCTCATCTATTCTAATTGTTTCTCCTGTCTCTTTCTGTCTGAATCTTTGTCTTTTTGCATTCCTCTGTCTCTATCCATGTGACTCTCTCCTTAGATTGAATCCCGGAAGCGCCTTGCCAAGACAGTGCTGGTGTTTGTGGGCCTTTTTGCCTTCTGCTGGCTCCCCAACCATGTCATCTACCTGTACCGCTCCTACCACTACTCCGAGGTAGACACCTCCATGCTCCACTTTGTCACCACCATCTGTGCCCGCCTCCTGGCCTTCACCAACTCCTGCGTGAACCCCTTTGCCCTCTACCTGCTGAGCAAGAGTTTCAGAAAACAGTTCAACACCCAGCTCCTCTGTTGCCGACCCGGCCTGATAACCCGATCACATAGCACTGGCAGAAGCACCACCTGCATGACCTCCTTGAAAAGCACCAACCCCTCGGTGGCCACTTTTAGCCTCATTAATGGGAACATCTGTCATGAGGGGTATGTCTAGACTGACCCTTGACTTTGCCCCTGCAGGAACTCTTGGTTTTGCCTTAGGACTAGTTGGGGACCCTGACATCTGTTGTGATCTCCATGCCCTCCAGCATGTGTATCAGTGGTATAGGTGGTGGGGGAGAAACCCAAATGGATCACTACCATGTTTAAAGTCAGCCGCCCAAGGATAATGTTTTCCATTTCACAAGTGTGAATGCTTTTTCTGATGTACAGCTTTTAGAAAAGGGAACAAGTAGGAAATTGTTATTTTAAACATCAAGCTCTGATACACATTTGTTGCCAATTCTGTCATAGGAACTATATGAACAATCAGTTTTATATAACAGAAAAATCATATATTGGATATTGACTTTGTGAAAGACTTTGTCTTGTCATTTCTTTAAGCAGATGCTAGTGCTTTAAAAATAGGAATATCTGTAATGGACAAACCAAGGGACAACCTTTATTTACACTCCTAACATGAAAAGCTAGCCCTTTGAAAGAGACCCAGTCTCTGAATTGATAACACTGGAAGCCAGCTTAATATAAAACAACTCCCTAAGCATTGATTTAAAAAAAAAAAAAAAGTTACTGAGGACATAGGAGAAACACTCAGAAAAAAAATCCCAACCAAACCTCTATAAAGAATCATTTGTGGCTGTGCAATCTTATACTCTGAATTCATGCTCAATGAAAGTCGTGTTTGCTGTTAGACAATTTTAACCATCCTGGGTGCTGTTCCACCACAGAAGAGAAATCTGGTGGGAGAAAAAATGGATCGTGCTATCAAGTTTATCAGATATTTATCAATGCATAAAGTACAATATTTACTCTTGGTATGCAGGTTTTGGGCCAAGTGTATTCTTATTTAATTGTCTTTGTCTGCTACATTGAAATAGTAGTTTTAATATAAAAAAGAAATCATATCTGAATGGAAATAGAAGTATGTTTGTATTTAATGTATGGTTCTCCTAAAGTTTGTGGGAGGAAATGAACAAAATTTTAGTAGTGTTCATTTCTGTCTGAATATGGACAAAAAAGTTGCAGCGGTCTTAACTTGAAGAACTGGTGGAAAACAGTGGTGGTTTAGTTATAAGCATAGCTGCCTTCCAAGAACTGATGGAAAAGCAGCTATCGATTTATTTCTCTGTTAGAAGAGTATTTTTGAAAGAGCCCAGATACAGAAAATGATGGAATGAAATCTTTTTCTTTTCCTAAGTGAGTATAATTGACCCCCAAAAGATTTGACTACCTTCCTTCAGAAACCCTGAATTGAGTTGTTGCTGACTCAAGACAGGCCAGTTGCAAACATGTTAACTCGCTTTCAGATCAGTCCAAATTCTGTAAATGTGCCCTAATGTGCATCTGTTACATCCTAAGACAATCTCAGCTCAGGTTTTCTCCAGCCAGGTGAGGTAGAAACAGTTGGCTCTTTTTTCTGCATGGCACATATGAAATGATTTTTGTCTCTTGATACGAGGAAGTGCTTTCTGTGCAGAGCTTTAGGAGTTGGAAGCAAGATAGTTATAAAGATCTGTGTTTACAATTGCGTTAGCTACAGCAAAATTTCTTCCCTTCTGGTTCCTTCATGACACACCTGCTTTTCTGCTAGTCTGTAATTACATTGCACAGTTCATTTTATTTTTTGAGATGGAGTCTCACTCTGGAGTGTAGTGGTGTCATAGCTCATAGTAACCTCAAACTCCTAGGATCAAACAATCCTCTTCCCTCAGCCTCCTGAGTAGCTGGGACTACAGGTGTGAGCTACCATGCATAACCAACATTGCACAGTTTAAAAAGTAAGACAGATAGTGTAATGGAAAGAACCAAGATTTCTAGCTTGACAACCCAACTCTGCCTATAGCTACTGAGTTCGGTAATTAATTTCCATTCTCTAGACTTTTTTTTATCTCTAAATCTACAAGATGGTGCTAAGGGCCCGTCGACAACTAGAATTCCCTGGATCTCTTTATCATTTCCTATTCTGTCTCCATAGCATCTCTAGAGCCCGCTTGCTCACGTCTATCCCACTTTTGCTACCCTTGTGACAACAACCCTTTGGAAATCTTTCATCAACTATTCTATATTCATGTTCACATTTGTAGGTGAGAAAGGAGACAGAACACTCTATTGTTTCCAGGGACGACTTGGAATAATTTTCATAAATGATTTTCCACAAGCTTGCTATGTTTTGGAGTTAGAGTTGAAAGAGACAAAAGAACATATTGCCCAATCTCATTACACTTTTCCTAGTCGCCCTTCTTCAACCTCCATGCACCTGTTATCTTGAACTACTGTTTCATAGTTTTGCCCGTGGTTTTCTTCAAAACCCTTAAATATAAATGGCTCCATGCCAGTTGCTAACATGTATAGCATTCTGGGTACACAGCATGACTTGTTCAAGCACCTCTGGTCCACTTCCTTCCAAAGACATTTTGGGATTAGGACTTATCTTCTTGTTTCCTTCTATTAATATCATAGCACAAATTGTGTGTGGTCTCATTCTTAGCTTCTGGACAGAGTGAGGAGATAGAGGTCTAAGCGTAGCTCTGTGTCCTTAAGCAAATTTTATTACTTCTTTGAAACTCTTTGAGTGAAATGGGGGGAGGCGGCCTTTGCCAGCCAGTCATCTAAGACTGGTTCGACTACTTGGTCAATCAACTAATGGGTTGACTCCAACCTTCTTGCTGGAAAAGTCTTAGCTGGACCCTTTTCTAGGGGATTAAGATTTTTGTTCCATCTTGAGGACCTAAAATCACATGACAGAGACCCAAGGCCCCATGTGGTATCCTCTCACTGCCAGGGCAGAGTGAGGCAGGGGCTAGAGCTGAGACATTTCATGCCTGGCTTCCAAAGATAATCACGTTTAGCGCTTATGTCTTTGGTGAGGAAAAAAATCAATTTTTGCTCTGGAAAACCATCTATGTTTATTCAATTGACAGACACTACCTTTCAATCTATCTTAAAGTGAGCCTCCCTGAGGCAGGCAGCTCAACAGTGATAGATTAAGCAATAAACAAAGCAGTCTTCTCACCAAAGGCTGCTGCTGGAGGGGAAGGTGCTACTGCTATGGGGAGCCATACTCTTAAGCGAGATGATCCTCCCCGCTTAGCGCAGACCAGACCCCTTCCTGTTGTTGATTTGATGATTCCCCATAAATGTGGATGGCTAAGCCTCGTTCTTTTGGCTGCTCTCACTCCCCCCCAGAACCTGCCTCTGCACCATTAACAAGCCCTTACCTCGCAGACAATTCTAAGCTTATCTTGTCATGAAAATGCACATTGAGCAGAAGTAAACGAACGTGACTGTAGTACCCAAGCATACTTAGCTTATAAAGTCATGTATGCCAAAAGTAGCAGTTGGTTATTGGTTTCAGGCTCTTCACACATCAAATGATTTCAGGCGATAGAGATTAGCTTTGTTTGGGAAGTACACGTTGAATGGCATCCTGATTTGTGGACTAAAAGGTGGCTAAGTCACTTTCCCCAGAGACTAGCCAGAAACTGCTGCCCCAAGAAGCTGACTATATGCCACTGGTGCCCTTCACATCCACTCCAAGAGGGAGCTGTTGTCAGAAAGTAACTTGGAATTAGCCCTGAGTTTCTAGGAGGAGCAGAGCCCATTTTGCATGTTTGTCTAATTTTTGGCCACATTTTTCATGAAATAAATTGACAGCTGAAAACAAATGGATTCTTCACTCTCACAGGGTCAGCCTTTGTGTGCACTGTCCTATGAAACCAAGCTGTACTTTATTCTGTAACTGGATAATCCTTCCTCCCAGCCCCCACCCGGACACTGCACCACAAACACACACAGAGCAACTTTAATATCTCTCACTCTCTTACTATAACTTTGACTGTCAAAGGCACCCTTTGTTAGATGGAGGGCAGGGAGGACAAGCATTAACTCCAGCTGAATACATCCAGAGCAATCAACAAATAGCACATCGAGAGTAGACTTTGATCTTGTGAAACCTCATGTTACAAAAGCAACCCAGGGAATTAATCTAAATTTTTAAATAAGTTTCAGTGTTGCATTTATATTAAATTTATGGGCCTTTGAGTTAGACTATTACCATGCAATCATGTCCATGGTTAATTTTAAAAATACTTTTGCATTTATTAGTGTTCATGGTCTATAAAGCGCTTTTTATACTTGTTGCCTCATCTAATCCAGGCCTTCCCTGCAGGCCCAAGAGCTATTTTACATTCTTTACTGTGGAAATGTTTAAATATTAAATTTGCTTTTCAGTGACCATCTGCCTTGAGATTAAAAGGCCCAAGGAATTATGAGGCTGGAGCATGAAACTGTTGATAATGTATAATTTTTGACCTACAAAAAGGCAATTTCATCTGGGCCAACTTAATCTGATTTCATTTTGGTTTTACATGAGCTAACCATCCTTCATCCTCATGGCCTGTTCTGATATTGACCAACTGTGCTGATCATCACTTCTCCAGTGTCTAGGCCATTCTGTCACTCCCAAAGCGACTCTGTTTAGCTTGGCACAAGGAAGTGAACAGGGTCATTATTGGCTGCCCCAGAAAAGGTATATATTAGTGGGAACTACATTCCATGTCACAGTGAAGTAGAAGGCTATGACAAGGCAGGATCTTTAGGAGCAAAAACTCAGCCCACAAAACACATCATATTTGTCCCCAACCTGAAAGGAGACCTGTGGCTCTGGAAGTGCTGGAAAAGAAGGAACTCAGGGGCGGCGCCTGTGGCTCAAGGGGGTAGGGCGCTGGCCCCATATGCCAGAGGTGGTGGATTCAAACCCAGCAAAAAAAAAAAAAAAAGAAGGAACTCAGCTTCACCAAGCACCAATGATGAGCCAAGTGTAGAGCTGGGCACATGGCTCAGGGAGATTACCAAACCATCCTAAGGTCACAGCTGAATGGCCTGTGGACCTGATCTCTCTTAAGTCCTTCTCCATTCCACTGCTTAGCTTCCCAAATGCAACCTGTGAGAAAAGTAGCCATTGTCTACTTTCGATTGTGTGCAAAGACCTACACTAACGATAGAGTCAAAGAACATAGGCAAAGACAATGGAAGCACACATGTTAAGACTCACTGAGGGCAGAGGCTGAACTGCAACCCGAAGTGGGTGAGTAGAAAAGTCCCTTAGTTCAGTTGCTTGCACCCTCCCCCATAGAGACACAATTCAGCTACAACTAGAAGCACTGGGAAGAACTTCTCACCTCCTTCTGTGACTAATTAAGGAGGGGAAAAAGCTGATGAAGGATCATGTTATAGAGAGGACCCAAATGAGAGCAGTCAATGCAGGCATCCTTCTTTGAATTAAAATTAGTTGGAGAAAAAGTATCAGGAAGAGGTGGAACCACCCACTCCCCTACTCGCCCCCCAAATAGAGTAAGATATGGCAGTGGGTGGCCTCCTGGAACTTAGGTCCCCAGGCTCCATCAATAGCTAATAGAAAAGTATCTCCTGGACTAAGGAGCCAGGTAAGGAACTCAGGTGTAGACTTAGGTATCTGAGTGCCTAACCCTATGTACCTTGTTATAAACCCAGACACTACTGTCTCTTGCCCTGAGCTCATGTTTCTAGAAGATAAGATTGGTATTTTTCCGCCCAATTTAAATTCACTCCCAGAACCACATGATGACGTGAAAAAACTCACATCATTTTATGATAAACTTAGAAATATTAATATAACTCAGAACTTCAATGTGTAAGATACATTATATAATCAGGCCTGTTATGCATCCAATTTTTTCACTATTTTGCTTCCATTTTAGCTATTGATATTAATACATGTACAACATTAGGAAAGTAGAACTGATTTTCTTAAAGAAAAATTTTGTCTGTAATCTGAGCTTTACTGTTTGAAACAAAACTTCATGCATTCAAGTCAGCAGGGTTTGAGGTAATAAAATTTGTTGAAACAGTCAATTCAGTCAGTTGTAAAAATGGCACAAAATTCTTTAATGTCATTTTATGTTTTGTTTTAAATATTAGACTAATATTTTGTAAATTATAGTTTTACTTGTTATTATTAACTGTAAATATTTATTGCATTGAAAAATGTACTCTGTGTTAAATAACTCAGAACAAGTTCCAGGTGTGGTACTTAGTGTAAACAATGTCATGGCTTGGCTTTGCCTAGACTCCTTGGACTAATGAATTATTTATAAGAAATTCACAATATTAATATGAATGGTTCATATCCTTTTAAATGTGCAAACTTAACTGTGTGACCATGTAAAACCCTATAAAGTACACTCTTTGAATTGTTATTTTTCAAGAAATGCTTCTAATGCTTCTATCACATCAAGTAAAATCCAGTGTAGTAAGCTGAATATTCAAGTTGTAGAAAATAAGAAATGGGTTTTATTCTTTAATATAATAAAGCATAATTTATGAAATGGACACATGCATGTATCAAAAGTTCAATAAAAACCAGTTGTTGCATGAATTCAGTCTATGCCTGTGTGCCCCTCAGTTCTTTGGTTCCTTGGACCATCTACATTAGAATCGGCCAGGCTACTTATTGCAAAATGCAGATTTCCCATTTCTCTATTGACTTGGAACATCTGGGGTGTGGCCTAAAAATGTGCACTTTAAAATAAGCACTCTTTAGGTGATTCTTCAGAATGAGAGCTTTGCTTTGTTTTATTAGATTTTAAAAACATGTATCTATCTTTTAAATAAGTAAGCTGCTTTCGTGGTTTAAAATCAAAAGCTTACAAAGGTATCCAGTGAAAAGTTACCCAGCTACTGCTGTTCCCTGTCCTCTTGGTCCATTTGTGCTGCAATAAAGGAATACCTGAGTCTGGACAATTTATAAAGAAAAGAGGCTGGGTGGCACCTGTGGCTCAAAGGAGTAGGGCGCCAGTGGATTCAAACCCAGCCCGGGCCAAAAACTGGAGAAAAAAAAAAAAAAAGAATAAAAAGAAAAGAGGCTTATACAGGTCATGTTTCTTTAGGTCATACAAGAAATAAGGTTTCGATAATCTGAAGGAAATTGACCAATACTTGGAAGCACGTCACCTTTCAAAACTTAGCCAGAATGAAGTGGAAATGTTGAACAGGCCGATAATCAAGTTCTGAAATAGCATCAACTATACAAAATCTCCCTAAAAAGAAAACCCCTGGACCAGATGGCTTCACGTCAGAATTCTACCAAACCTTTAAAGAAGAACTAATACCTATATTACTCAACCTTTTCCAAAATATAGAAAAAGAAGGACTACTACCCAACACATTCTATGAAGCAAACATCATCTTGATCCCCAAACCAGGAAAAGACCCAACAAGAAAAGAAAATTATAGACCAATCTCACTAATGAATATTGATGCAAAAATATTTAATAAGATCCTAGCAAACAGAATCCAGCAACACATCAAACAAATAATACATCATGACCAAGTAGGCTTATCCCAGGATCTCAAGGCTGGTTCAATATCCGTAAATCTATAAATGTAATCCAGCACATAAACAAATTAAAAAATAAAGACCACATGATTCTCTCAAAAAAAAAAAAAATAGGAAGGAGACCTTCACTTAATCCCTGATTTTACAATATCTCTCTGAATGAATGTTCTCAGTGAAGTCTGGTATCCCAAAGTCTAGGGCCTCCA
>CAUYON010213474.1:0-22400 GCA_963573935.1 Arctocebus calabarensis
TGTAGTCCCAGCTACTAGGGAGGCTGAGGCAAGAGAATCGCTTAAGCCCAAGAGCTGGAGGTTGCTGTGAGCAGTGTGACGCCATGGCGCTCTACCCAGGGCGATAAAGTGAGACTCTGTCTCTACAAAAAAAAAAAAAAAGTCTAAAAGAAAGTTAAATCCGTTTTCTAGGCTCCTGTTAATACATCATTAGTACTCCAAATTGTAGCACTGCTGTAAGGATACCTAACATTTATAACATTCAATCATCCTGAAGGCTGTACACTAACTATATTACCTAAATAAACTTGATTGATTGGCTCGGTGCCTATGACTCAACGAGCTAAGGCACCAGACACGTACATCTGAGGTGGCGGATTCGAATCCAGCCCGGGCCTGCCAAACAACAATGACGGCTGCAACCAAAAAATGGCTGGGCGTTGTGGCAGGCGCCTGCAGTCCCAGCTACTTGGGAGGTGGAGGCAAGAGACTCACTTGAGCCCAGGAATTGGAGGTTGCTGTGAGCTGTAATGACACAGCACTCTATCCAGGGTGACAGCTTGAGCGTCTGTCTCAAAAAAAATAATAAATAAATAAACTTGATTGATTGTATTTGAAATGATCCAACAGAAACCAGCAATTCTCAGCTACAGCCACTTGGTGGCAGCCACATTTTAAAATCAATCAAACAGACCACTGCCATCATGTCCAGTGTGTATCAGCATTAGCAAGATGCTGTGGAAATTATATAACAAACTCTTTAACTGGGCAAATATGTATACTTTAATAGAAAAGCAAGTTTTCTAAAATGAAGTTCAGATGTTTTCAGTTGGATTTAGAGATATTAAAGGCGTCATGCCTCGTATCTCAGTTAAGCAAATCTAAAAGCAATGCAGACTATGTATTTCGCTGTATAGATTTAGAAGAGAAAAAAAAAAAAAAGATAAAATGAAATCATTTCCCCAGGAGTTGGAGGTTGCTGTGAGCTGTGATGCCATGGCACTCTACCCAGGGTAACAGATTGAGGCTCTGTCTCAAAAAAAAAAAAGATAAAATAGAAGAGAGCCTGACTGCTGAAGTGAACAGACCAGGCTGCCTTGATAAACATCCTGACATCGTGGGGCCCCCTCCTATTTTTTAAATGTTTCCCTGCTGAGGAAAATCCAAAGCACTTTGTACTTGGACAGTTGGAGAGTGAACTGAGGGTGGGGGCACGGTTGCTCACACCTGTAATCCCAGCACTCGGGAAGCTGAGGCAGGTGGGTTGCCTGAGCTCCCAGGTTCAACACCTGCCTGAGCCAAAGCGAGACCTATCTCTAAAAATAGCCAGGCATTATAGTAGCCACCGATAGTCCCAGCTATTTGGGAGGCTGAGGCAAGAGAATCGTTTGAGCCCAAGACTTTGAGGTTGCTGTGAGCTATGACTACATAGCATTCTACCAAGGGGTGACAAAATGAGACTTTGTCTTAAAAAAAAAATAAAAACATGAACTGAGGACAATAACATCATAGGACACAGAGAACTCCCACTCTCTCCTGGAATTATCCTTTATCCAACATCTCTCCTGGCCTTTATCCTTGATTATAGCAATACAGACATAATCTGCTGAGAAATTTCTTTCTGTGTTGGTTGGAAGTTCCTGTTCATTCTTCCCCCTGGGATAGCCTTAGACTGTTCCATTCCTCCTATTCCTCCTCTATCCATTCCTGGACAATGTCAGAAAGGCCATGGCACCAGCTAATGCTGTGATGGCAATCACGGTCAACTCACGTTCTTTGTCTTCCTCCTCATATTCAGACTTACATTCACCTGCCCATCCCATAGTCACCTCAGTCTCAACATCTTCTGCCTCTCCTAGTCTACTCTTCCTCTTATATTTCCTATTTAAGTGAATGATAAGCAATGTCTACCTAGTGCTTCAAACCATAATTCTGGGAGCTATTTTCAGTTCCTCTTGGCTTACCCTCCATAGGGACTTGGCCACCAAATCTATTGGTTCTCTAGATGTTTTCCAAACCTACCATGTGCTTTTTTACATCTCAGCCTACATGCTGTGTCCTGACACTTAATTTCCCTTATATCTGCTTTGGAAGTTCCTTCTCAACTTCTAAGTCTCAGCTCACATGCTGACTTAATATAAAATCTTCCCTCATCCCAAACTCTTGTTCCTCAAACTAAAATAACTATTCTCCTTTGTATTTTTTACAGCACCTTAAACATGGCCTCTGTTCTGGAACCCACTACGTTGTATTATAATATTTCTGTGTTTATCTCCTCACTAGTCTGTGAGCTCCTTGAGGGCTTAAATTTTATTCATCTCTGGATCTCTAGGACTTGGAATAGTGCCCAGACACAAGAGGTGCTCAATAAATGTTAGTTGAATGTATGAATGACTCTTTGTTTGTATGGCTCTTTTATTCTTATTTGGTGTGCTTCAGAGTAGGTCCCGTGAGTTTGTACAACAAAGAGGTGTTCAGTTGTTTCGTGAGTCATGAATGAATTGGTAAATAAAACTAACATTGATTGAGTGCTTGTGATGAGCATTTCTACCATGAATGTTCTTATCTCTCAGTTTTGCTCCCAAACTTGACTTTGAGCAATAAGGACCTAGATTACCACTCTGAAAACCTGTCTAGTATCAGTCTTACACCTTTCCCACCAAAGCAGAAGACAACAAGTAAATCAGCGTTCTGCAAGCATCAAATCTTGATGAAGAATAGTAGAGGCCTCACCTGCTATTTCCATTGCCCTGCCTCTGCAGGCCAATGTGCATGTGTCAAAAGAATTGAGGGACTCAGGAATTGTAATGCACTGAGCCTCCTTGACCTCAGTGGACCCCAGAGTGGATGGTCCCTTGGGCATCATTACCACAGACAGAATAGCATGCCTGGGAAGAATCAACTGGAAATGTTGGCACTATCTCCTTCTCCTTCCTCCTTCTGTCTATCCTGAACAGGTTCCTGATGCTATAAAATCTCAGTACCAGTTTCCACCCCCACTCATTGCACCTGCGGCCATTCGGGATGGGGAGCTGATCTGCAATGGGATCCCTGAGGAATCACAGACGCACCTTTTGAACTCTGAGCACTTAGCCACCCAGGCAGAGCAGCAAGAGGTGAGTGAAGGCAGGGTTGGGATTCTAGATCTAATCTTCCTTTTATTTCACCATAGTTTTTACTACAAGTATCCTCAGTGTCATTCCCATCCCTGTCCCTACTCACTCTCACCCTAACCCCCCCAAGAGTTGAGTTTTTCAGAGAGAACTTCTGGCTCAGATCCCAAAGGCAAGTAAGAGAGAACCACAGAGTCAGCTGGTCTGCTTCTCTGCATCAGTCCCGTGGTTCACTGTGAGACGAGCAGATCTATGTTGTAGAAGGAGATGAATTCACCTGTAGAGAGTTCAGGCAATAGTGCTGGACTCGGGTATTTGCTGAGTACCGGTCATGAGGTGAGCCTTTATGGCAGAGCAAAGTACAAACCCCAGGCTCTGTTGATGAGTATTGTCTGCTGAATGAATGGAAATGGAATCCTGTCAGGAGTCAAGCACACCCTCCCTGGACATTCCTGATGGGACCTCGGAAAACAGCTTGTCAACTCTGCTGTAGGCCTGGCCACTGTAGCAGGAAGGACCAGCACCTCCCAAGCCTCTTACCCTCCTCTCCTCTCCTTCCATTGCAGTGGCTCTGTAGTGTTGTTGCGCTCCAGTGCAGCATATTGAAACATTTATCTGCTAAGCAGATGCCTTCGCGTTGGGACTCTGAACAGACAGAGAAGGCTGATATTAAGCCTGTTATTGTGACTGACAGCTCAATCACCACCTCCCTGCAAACAACTGACAAGGCACCTATACCTTCCCACTACCCCTTGTCCTGCCCCTCAGGGATAAGCACCCAGAATTCCCTGAGCTGCTCTCCACCCCACCAGCCCCCAGCCCTAGAGGACATCAGCTGCAGTTCTTGTCTGGAAAAATCCAAGAAAGCCCCTTGTGGGACTGCCAATGGGCCAGTGAACATAGAGGTGAAAGCCAATGGCCCACACCTCTACAGCAACCCCACTGATTCCACGGACCCCCGGCGACTTCCAGGCGCCAACAACCCCCTACCAGGCCTCTCACCCCGGCAAGGCTGGCCCCGGCCCTTCACGCCACCAGCAGCTGGGGGCCTTCAGAACCACACCGTCGGCATCATCGTGAAGACAGAGAATGCCACTGGCCCCAGCTCTTGCCCCCAGAGGAGTTTGGTTCCTGTCCCAAGCCTGCCCCCTTCCATTCCTAGCTCTTGTGCCAGCATCGAGAACACCAGCACTTTGCAAAGAAAGACTGTCCAATCACAGATAGGACCTCCGTTGACAGATTCAAGGCCACTGGGCTCACCCCCAAATGCCACCCGGGTGCTCACTCCCCCCCACGCAGCAGGAGACAGTATCTTGGCCACAGGAGCCAACCAACGATTCTGCTCACCAGCGTCATCATCAGGTGAGTGGTGCTCAGACTTGCGATAACTTGGAATGATTTTATGCTCTTCCTGGCAAATAAAACATAAGATTCAAAAAAATACTTACATTCCTATGAGTACTTCAGAGGATTTGACCTCTGTATTTGTTCTTTCCCCATTTTTATAGTAGAAGAGGAAACACATGTTAACTTGTCCCCATTTTTATAGATGGGACTGCTTAGGCTCTGAAAGCTGAGTGATTTCCTACTGAGTCAGTGGCAGAAATGGAACTACAGCCTGGGTCTCATGTCTCCTTCCTACATCTTCCAGGCCTAATCTTCTGCCTATTTTGTTCCATCACCTTAGAAGAAGGCAGCATGCTATCTGGAACCACTGTGGTCAGCCTGAGATTCTGGGTAATGGTCTCAGTGTCTCATGACTCATACAAGAGACTAGATCCATGAGCAGACTCTCAGAGTCATCTTGAGGGTCTTCCTTGTCAGGGAAGCAGAGACTGAAAGCAGCACTGCTTTTCAAAGCTTGTCTTCAGGCCACATGCCAAAGGGCAATCCCTTAAGTCTGTATTTGGCCTAGTGTGGACCTGTTCTCAGCTGTCCCCCGTCAGCACTCAGGACATCAAGGTTGCTGACCCCAGCATCTGAACCAGGTTTCAGATGCTGCTGGAACCACCCCCTGTGGTCTCTCCCGTCTGAACTGAAGCCGGCCTCCTAGTCAGCTGGGAGTCTCGGTAACCAGGTGACTGTGACTTCTCTGCATGGGGGCCCCTGGTCCCAGGACGGCCCTACTCTCAGGCTATGTTCTTGTCTTGGTTTATCTCTTAACACCAGCGTGGATAGATTTTGCACGCTGTGAGTTGTACTTCAGTTGGTAGGAATTGCTGGGGCAGGTACTTTAGTTAGGAGTAGAGGCATCAGGGAGGTGGTTATGGCCCAGAGAATGAAGCTGCCCCACCACTTGCCCCAGAGCAGTGGATTTCAATGGTTCTCAGTGCTCTGGAGATTCCTGCGTGCCCGGGTGCTTTGTCAGTCCGTCTGCCCTTCCTCACCACACGTTTTTAGCTCTAGGAGTTCCAGAGCCTGTGGGTTGAGAATCAAGAAGGGAACATCACCTTGGGTCCGAAATCCAGACCTGTCTCAGCAATGGGGGATTGGACCGGTGGGTTTCCCTCAGGCGACGTAAGTAACAGTCTTCCTGCTCCGTCCCCAGATGGCAAGGTCAGCCCCGGCACGTTATCCATAGGAAGCGCTTTAACCGTACCCTCTTTCCCAGCCAACTCTACTGCCATGGTGGACCTCACCAACTCACTTCGAGCATTTATGGATGTCAACGGAGGTGAGTGAGTGAGCTGCTGTTCCAACAGTTGCTAGGGTGAAAGAGCTGTACAGCATTGAGCTCATTTCAAAAAGGAGGAGAAGGTGGCTGGGTTTGGTGGCTCACTAATGTAATCCTAGCACTTTGGAAGGCCAAGATGGGAGAATCACTCAGGACCAGGAGTTGGATGCCAGCCGGGGCAGCATAGCAAGACCCCATTTCTACAGAAAAATCTTTTAAAAATTAGCCAGGCATGGTGGCACACACCAGTAGTCTCAGCTACTTGGGAGTCTGAGGTGGGAAGAGGATCACTTGATAACAGGAGTTCAAGGCCACAGCAAGCTATGATGGATGGTGCCGTTGGACTCCAGCCTGGGCCACAAAGTGAGCCACTGTCTTTTTTTAAAAAGGAGAACGGGCAGCACCTGTGGCTCAAAGGAGTATGGCACCGGCCCCATATTCCGGAGGTGGCAGGTTAAAACCCAGCCCTGGCCAAAAAAAAATAAACTACAAAAAATAAATAAATTAATTAAAAAATAAAAAAAAAAGGAGAGGGCAGCACCTGTGGCTCAAGGAGTAAGGCGCTGGCCCCATATGCCAAGGATGGCAGGTTCAAGCCCAGCTCCCGCCAAAACTGCAAAAAAAAAAGGAGAGCCAGGTGCAGTGGTTCACCCATAAAATCCTATCACTCTGAAAGGCTGTGGCAGGTGGATTGCTTGAGCTCAAGAGTTCGAGACCAGCCTAAGCAAAAGCAAGACCCCGTCTCTAAAAAAAAAACTGAGTGTTGTATTAGGCACCTGTAGTCCCAGCTACTCTGGAGGCTGAGGCAAGAGCATCACTTGAGTGGCTTGGTGCCCATAACTCAGTAGTTAGAGTGCCTGCCACATACACCCAGGCAGGCAGGTTTGAACCCAGCACAGGCCTGTTGAACAACAATGACGACAACAAAAAAAATAGCCGGGCGTTGTGGGCCCAGCTACTTGGGAAGCTGAGGCAAGAGAATCGCTTAAGCCCAAGAGTTGGAGGTTGCTGTGATCTGGGACGCTATGACACTGTACCGAGGGTGACAAAGTGAGACTGTCTCAAAAAAGAGAATCGGGCGGCGCCTGTGGCTTAGTCGGTAGGGCACTGGCCCCATATACAGAGGGTGGTGGGTTCAAACCCAACCCCAACCAACTGCAACAACAACAACAATAAAATAGCCGGCATTGTGGCGGGTGCCTATAGTCCCAGCTACTCAGGAGGCTGAGGCAAGAGAATTGCCTAAGCCCAGGAGTTGGAGGTTGCTGTGAGGCTGCGTGATGCTACAACAACTCTACCCAGGGCCATAAAGTGAGACTCTGTCTCTACCAAAAAAAAAGAGAGAGGGAATCACTTGAGCCCAAGAGTTTGAAGTTGCTGTGAGATGCAATGCCATGGTACTACCAGGAGTGACAAAGTGAGACTGTCTGGAAAAAAAAAACAAAAGGAGAGAAGGGATACCTGATCTCAAGGGTGAGAGAGATGGGGTTGAAAAATGTCCTCTTAGGTAGAGGAGTAGATAAGAAAGCAGGCTCCTTTCTCTATCTCTGCCTTCTACACATGCATATAAACATAGTCAAAGATAAGGGAGGACAGCTGAGCTGAACCAGTGAAAAAAGGACAAACTCACTTCAGTTCCAATCACCTGAATTTACATGATAAAACCAGGCCTCTTGCTCCACAGGAACGGCTTCATGTGTGAGAAATCCCCAAAGTCAATGAGAATAGGGCAGATCTTGATCTCTGTAACAGAGGATGGGTAGGCTTTGCACCTGTAGCTCAACCAGCTAGGGCACCAGCCACATACACCAAAGCTGGCATGTTCGAATCCAGTCTGAGCCTGCCAAACAACAGTGACAACTACAACCAAAAAATAGCCAGGCGTGGCGGGCGCCTGTAGTCCCAGCTATTTGGGAGGCTGAGGCAAGAGAATTGCTTAAGCCCAAGAGTTTGAGTTTCCTGTGAGCTGTGATTACATAGCACTCTACCCAGGGTGAAAGCTTGAGACTCTGTCTCAAACAAACAAACAAACAAAACAACAGAGGATGGGTAGAAAATATCCCAGTCTCCAATATGAGACTTCTAGGCCCTCCCACACACACAGACAAGTGGTTGGTTTTGCTCTGCCTTCCTAGGATCACTTGAAAATTCAGGAGGCATCTGCACAGACTGCATTTGGCCCCCTGTCACTGCAAATCTCAAGTGGGATGCCCAGCTCCATATCCCTGGACCACTCTGTACTCAATGCTGGTTGAACAAAAATCACTTGGCTGGGTTTTTGAAGTGTTAACGTATTTGTTCTGTGATCCTTACCTACTTCCCCATTCCATTTCCACCTCAGCTGCTTTTTAATCTTTCTCTTTGGTTAATAGAAATCGAGATAAATATGCTGGACGAGAAGCTGATCAAGTTTCTGGCCTTGCAGAGAATACATCAGCTTTTCCCCTCCCGGGTCCAAGGTTCACCTGGCAGTGTTGGGACACATCCGCTGGCGTCTGGAGGGCACCACACAGAAGGTGCGCATGCACACACCTGCCACCACACCATCAGATCTCTCCTCTGTATGCAAATGGCCACCTTGCCTCCATGGACAATCTGAGCTTTCAGTATCTCATATCTCCTTGTGTGCCTTGTTAATAAAGCATCATGGTTTATTCAGATAAGATGACAACCATAGCTTTCTGATCAGACTCAGGATGTCCGTTGTAACTCTTTCATGCAAGTCCACTTTACAATACAACAAAGCAGCTACCAGTACTTTTGGGTATATGTGTTATGCTTTCTGCTCAGTTGCTTTCAAATATTTGAAATAGAAAGTTTTCTCTAGGCCGGCTACAGTGGCTCACGCTTATAATCCTAGCACTCTGGGAGGCTAAGGCAGGTGGATAGCTTGAGCTCATGGGTTTAAGACCAGCCTGAACAAAAAGTAAGATACTAGGCTTGGCTGGGCGCCTGTGGCTCAACGGGCTAAGGCGCCAGCCATGTACACCTGAGCTGGCGGGCGCCTGTAGTCCCAGCTACTTGGGAGGCAGAGGCAAGAGACTCGCTTGAGCCCAGGAATTGGAGGTTGCTGTGAGCTGTGAGTGTGCCATAGCACTCTATCCAGAGTGACAGCTTGAGGCTCTGTCTCAAAAAAAAAAAGGAAAAAAAAAGATACTAGGCTCAGCGCCTGTGGCTCAATGGGTTAAGGCGCCAGCCACATACACCTGAGCTGCCTGATTCGAATCCAGCCCGGGCCTGCCAAACAACAATGACAGCTGCAACCAAATAAATGGCCTGGTGTTGTGGTGGGCGCCTGTAGTCCCAGCTACTTGGGAAGCAGAGGCAGGAGATTCTCTTGAGCCCAGGAATTGGAGGTTGCTGTGAGGTGTGATGCCACAGCACTCTATCCAGGGTGACAGCTTGAGGCTCTGTCTCAAAAAAAAAGTAAGACACTAAAAATAGAATAACCGAGGCAAGAAGATCACTTGAGCCCAAAAGTTGGAGGCTGCTGTGAGTAGGACGCCATGGCACTCTACCCAGGGCAACAGCTTGAGATTGTCTGGAAAAAAAAAAAACAAAACACTGGGCTAGCCTCTTGGAAATTTTCACCAAGTGGTTAACTCTCCTTCAGCTATCTTTGAGTATTAACCATTAAGAACCTCCATACTTCAAAGCATGGTCCCCATACCTGAGAACTTGTTAGAAATGCAAAGCTCTGGGCCCCATCTCAGACCTCCTGAATCAGAATCTGCATTTTAACGAGTTCCAAAGGGGATTCATATGCATATGAAAATTTGAGAAACATTGGTCCATGCCTTCTGTTTTTTCATGTTTTTCCTATTATATCAGCTGAAATACCCTGATAACCCAGCCAACAGCCCAGGAGCTTAAAGTATGATCATCTCATAATTCTATGACCATCTTCAAAGATAGTGCTCCATACTCATGGGTTGACAATGCTGTGGGTGGGGAGAGATAGCCTCACTTTGAAGCAGCTCAGTGTCAGACATGAGTTTGGAAAGATGAGTCATCCAGTGAGATTTTTCTCCAGGTTATGAGCCAAGACCCAGATTTTGTTGGTTTATGTTTGTATCACAATCTGAGTTTCTGAACAATCCTTTTCCTCTGTTTGTCTTACAGTGCAAAGAAAGGAGGTACAGGCCCGAGCTGTGTTCTACCCCCTCTTAGGGTTGGGAGGAGCTGTGAACATGTGCTATCGAACCCTCTACATTGGGACAGGTGAGCCAGACAGGAAGCTGGGCGAGACACTGAATCTGTTGCTCAGCCCTAAAGGTTGAAACCCATACCCACAGAAGCTAGAAAGGGGTGAGGGAAAACCTTTCCAGGTTTAGCTGCTTTAACCCAGTGGATATCCAGACTAGAGAGACGTAAGAGTGGAGACAGTTGCTTGTCTTCCCTGGCTCAACTCCTTTTGCATTTTGCTCTGTGTGGTATCAGCAGAGATGAAAGTCACTTCTGACTGCTCAGGGAGGCATTTTATTTATTTTATTTTATTATTATTTTTTTA
The DNA here is from genome assembly GCA_963573935.1 of Arctocebus calabarensis. Taxonomy (NCBI): domain Eukaryota; kingdom Metazoa; phylum Chordata; class Mammalia; order Primates; family Lorisidae; genus Arctocebus; species Arctocebus calabarensis. Next base: position 10,277 of record CAUYON010213474.1, read on the forward strand.
TCTGGGGCCAGGTTTGAACCCGCCACCTCCGGCACACACCCCACCACCCACAAAGTCCTATTAGTTCCTTGTCACCCCTGCCAGAAGTCCTAGAGAGAGATAGGCCCTGTATCTGGCACAGAAGGACAGACAGATTAACCATGATCTAGAAGGTTTTCTTTCAGATGATACAGTTTATAGGTCCTATACCTCTCGGTTGTGTTCAAATGGAAATACCCCATCCCCCTCCTCTTCAGTAGTTCTCTGCATGCCTCTGGTTAGTGACCACATGTTTTAAAGCAGATCAGCCATCAGGGACAGCTATTGTTTAGCAAGGGGTTGGAAAAGACAAGTTTGTATACAAAAATACAAGGAGAGGGCTCCAAGCTACCTGGCCCTTAAGGTCTATCCTAGCACCCACCCAGCAGCTAACTCCCTCGCCTACCCCATACCTTACAATCTGTTCTCTGCCTTCCTTACTCTCTACTTCTGCCACCTTGCAGGAGCTGACATGGATGTGTGCCTTACAAACTATGGTCACTGTAACTACGTGTCCGGGAAACACGCCTGCATATTCTACGATGAGGTGAGGGGTGGACATGGGTGGAAGGGAGCTTTCCCAACCTGAGGCCTCTCACAGGCACTAGGTTTTTGTTCAGTGCCATGGGTGTGAGGGGAAAGAGATGGGGGCCTTCTCCTTTTCTTCCCTCCCTGTCACTCCTGGCGGAGAATATAGTCTTGGTGCAAAGGGCAGCCTGCCAGGACTACTTGCTTCCCAGGAGCAGGGCTGCTACTTCCTCTATTGATCATAGGCACAGCAGGGGGAGCGGGAGCCCACCCTAAAGCGGGGAGGGAACCAGCATAGAAGGAAGCCAAGTCCTGTGGGTATGTTCCTGTGAGTTTCAACATTATCCCAGGCCAGTGAGTGTCCTGTCAACAGGACGCAGTTCTGAGTGTAGGTGAAGGAGCAGTGGGAGAGCAGGGGCTATGGAGCACTGGGGAAGAAAGGCTTACCTGGGAGGTGAGTCCTCATCTCCATTCTGAAAAGACAGGGTCAAGCCATGACAGGAAAGAAAGTGAGTTCCCTAGGTAGAGCAGCACAGCTTTCTCCATATGTCCTCTCTCCCCTTAGTCCCAGGCCCCACGCAGCAGACCACACATCTTATCTCCCCTCCTCCTCCTCAGAATACCAAACATTATGAGCTGTTAAACTACAGTGAGCACGGGACAACGGTGGACAATGTGCTGTATTCATGTGACTTCTCTGAGAAGACCCCGCCAACCCCCCCAAGCAGTATTGTTGCCAAAGTGCAGAGTGTCATCAGTAAGTTGGAGCCGAGGCCCCTGTCACTTGCTGCCGATGACCTGCTGTCTCTTGCCTTCCTAGTTCCATTGACCAAGCTCTCCTTGCCCGTGGGCCGCGGAGAAGCAAGTGCTGAGCACCTACATTTGTGCACACACCTTCACACACGGTGTGGGGACTTCAGATTCCACCAACCCTTTCTGAGTGTCCCCCCACCCCTAGTCATACAGCAGTTGGAACTGGGAGACACAAGGGCCCAACCCTGGCAGACAGCCCAGATGGGTTGGCTGCTCACTCTTCCTCTTCTGTGACCATCCCCCTTTTTCCCAGGGCGCCGCCGGCACCAGAAACAGGATGAAGAGCCAAGTGAAGAGGCAGCCATGATGAGTTCCCAGGCCCAGGGGCCACAGCGGAGACCCTGCAACTGCAAAGCCAGCAGCTCGAGCTTGATTGGGGGCAGTGGGGCCGGCTGGGAGGGTACGGCCTTACTGCACCATGGCAGCTACATCAAGCTGGGCTGCCTGCAGTTTGTCTTCAGCATCACTGAGTTTGCGACCAAACAGCCCAAAGGCGATGCCAGCCTGCTGCAGGATGGGGTCTTGGCTGAAAAGCTGTCTCTCAAGCCCCACCAGGGCCCTGTGCTGCGCTCCAACTCTGTTCCCTAGGGCTGGGGGCTACCCTGCCACTGGCCTGTATACCCACCCAAGACTCCTGCAATGCAAAAATGTATACAAACCAAGCCCGGGTGTTTTCTATACCAGAAACCCTTCAACTACAATCTTTGCATGAAATGAAGAAAACCTTTTGACTTTTTTAAAAATCCTTTTTCTTTTCTCAAGTTCTAGGGGGCATTTGCACATATATTTGTACTCGACATTTCATGGGAAAGCGGCAGACCCGAGCTGAGGAACAGCGTGGGCAGGGAGGGGAAGACCGAGGTCTGGACTCTTCCTCCAACATAAAACCCTTCCCCACCCACCTTCTGCTCCCTCCCCCTCGCCCGCCGTTGTAAAATAATCAGAAACTTGTTCTATTTTGTGGCAGTGACAATAGTTTTATATTAAAAGAAAAAATACAGTTTTCATACAGCAAAATCTATACAATATCATTGTTTTATTTAATATAAAGATCGCTACCCACCCTCCTTTCATGGCTCCCACCTCCAAGTTATTTTCCCTTTCTGCAGCGGTTGCACTACAGGTAGCTACTGTGTATTATGGACAAATGAGAAATGAATTCTTTTTCTGGCTGTCCATCTATTTTATTTCAAATAAGGAAAAGTGTACTTGGATTTTGTGTAAATACATCTAGTGATGACATTTTTTCAATGTTTTTAAAAACCGTGTACAGTACTACATGTGGTAGAGCGTTTTTCTCAAATTGTCTATTGTAGCAAAAATGTTTTTGTCGTAAACCTGTTTTCGTCTCCTTTTTTTGTTCTCTTGCCACTTCTCTTCCTCCTGCCCCTGGCTCCCTCCTCTCTTCCCACCCCCACAACTAGTACCAATGTACATAGTAATTGTAATGTTTTAGACTTTACAGAAGCTTTCCTGTATTCTGTATATAAAAAAACAAAAATACTTCAAATTATGTTTTCTGCCTGTCTGTCCTACCTGTCATCACCCTTAGAGGGGACCCTCCTTTGGGCCTGGGTTCAGCAGGTGGAGACCCTTTGAACAGGTCTCATTCCCAGAAAGTCCCCAAGGGAAGTTTGGGAAGGGAGTGTGGGGAACATTGGAAGGCAGGGGTGCATCTGCTGGGGGAAGGGGGTCTCCAGAGAACTCTTAATAGAGTGGAACCTAGTCTAGATCCAGCCACTTCTAGTTATTGACTCACAGTTGCAACTTCTCTACAACTGCTGTCTTCGCTGACCCATCTACTTCATTACCTTAATCATAAAGCTTGGAGGACATCAAGCCAAACTCCATCCTTTCCTCCTCCCAAACATTAGTGAGAAACTTTTCTCCTGGATGGTTTCCTGAGGACAGTCTCTTGTGCCTTAGATAGAGGGCACCTCTCTGGTATCCCAGCACTATTCTACTAATGTACGTCTTTGTATATCAGGATTTTGCCTTGAGGATAGAAAGTGAATATTTCACATCCAACCTTATCCACAGTGCAGCTAAAAGGAAACTTAAGGGATCTGAGGTCTGACTCTGGCTCCCATCTTTCAATATACTTTTGTCAATACCACTCTTCGTGCTGGCCTGGTGGGCTTCTTAAACTCTCTTAGAGCAGAAACACTCTGCTCAGCATTTCAAAGGCTAACCACACTGCAGGACATAGCCCAAGTGCCAAATATCAGGTGCTAAATTGTACTACATTTTTGGCACGGTCTCACATCACCTGGCTAGGAATGCCCTTAACCCACACCTCCCTAGCTGTCTTGTCCACCTAACTATGGCTTCTGTGGAGTGCACTGACTAATGGAGCTTTTTTATTTTGGCGGGGGGTGGGAGGGCTGAGATAAGATCTCACTCTGTAGCCAAAGCTAGAGTGCTGTGACCCTATCATTCACGGCTGACTGTAACCAACTCCTGAGCTCAAGTCATCCCCCAACCTCAGCATCCGGAATACCTGGGACCATTCCCAGCTAATTTTTTTTTCTTTGTGTAGAGACAGAGTCTCACTACTTTATCACCCTCAGTAGAGTGCTGTGGTGTCACACAGCTCACAGCAACCTCCAATTCCTGGGCTTAGGCGATTCTCTTGCCTCAGCCTCCCAAGTAGCACCCGCCACAATGCCTGGCTATTTTTCTGTTTTGCACTTGGGCGGAGGCTGGGCCTGAACCAGCCACCTTCGGTATATGGGGCCGGCGCCCTACTGAGCCACAGGCGCCACCCAGCTAATTTTTTGGGTTTTTTGCAGTTTTTGGCCAGGGCTGGGTTTGAACCTGCCACATCCGGCATATGGGGCTGGCACCCTACTCCTTTGAGCCACAGGCGCTGCCCATTTCAAGCTAATTTTTTATTTTCGGTAGAAACGGTATTACTAGGCTGGTCTTGAACTCCTGAGCTCAAGCTAGTCTCTTGTCTCGGCCTCCCAAGTAGCAGGGATTTTCAGGCAGTGATGGAGCTTCTTTACCTTTTACCTGTTTTTGCCACCTATGAGAACTATTCAAAGACAAAAATTTTCCTGAAGAGCAATAACAGTTTTTACTCTCTATTATCTTCCTGCATCTTTTCAGAAACAAAGGAACACACAAAGAATCAATGAGTGAATCCTGACAGCCCCTTCTTGCTGGTGCCACTCTGAACACACTGTAACCTCTCTAGTCTGTATGAGAAGAACAAGAAAAAAAAAAAACATCCGAGAATCTGGGCGGTGCCTGTGGCTCAGGGAGTAGAGAGCCAGCCCCTTATACCGAGGGTTATGGGTTCAAACCTGACCCTGGCCAAACTGCAAAAAAAAGTAGCCCAGCATCGTGGTGGGCGCCTGTAGTCCCAGCCACTTGAGAAGCTGAGGCGAGAGGATCACCTAAGCCCAAGAGCTGGCGGTTGCTGTGAGCTGTGATGTCACAGTACTCTACCGAGGGTGACAAAATGAGACTGTCTCTTAAAAAAAAAAAATCCTAGAAGCTGAGGGCTGGATGTGAGGATAGGAATCGAAGGATTTGTTCATTGAGAGAAAAGCATCTAGGAGTGGAGTCTCTGACACAGGGGTATTCAAGTACACACGTGTTTCCAGAAGGGAGGGATTCCACTATATACTCATGCCTGTAGTAAACTTATGGAGCTGTTCATTCAAAAACACATACTGGCAAAGACTACAGATGCACACACACACACCAAGAAGGACTCCTAATGTGTGCTAATGTGCACAAACACCTGCAAAATGTTTACAGGGGTGCACACAAAAAATCCGGAGGCATGCACATAACCTGAGGGTGATCTTAGGGACTCCGGACACCTAGAGGTGTGAATGACACCTAGAGGTCATTCACACACACAAACATTGCAAATGCACAAACCTAGAGGGCACTCCAAGCGTTCAGGTGGGTTCACACACACCTAGGAGGAGTTCCCACAGGCACTCGCCTAGGGGGCGCTCCCAGGGTCCAGAAGCACACACGCACCTCAAAGGTGTTCACACCGGCACGCACCCACTAGATGCAGGCGTTCGCCTAGGGGGCGCTGGCGGGGGCCGCATGCACACGCCGCGCACACCACCCCTGCCCACCCTTTCGCCTCCCCCGCCTCTGGAGGCCGAGGCGCACCCGGCGCCTATCCAGGCCTGTGCTGGGCGGATCGGCAGCCGCTGGGCGGCGATCCAGGGCGGCGCGGGGCCTGGGCGGAAGATTGGAGCCGGGAGGCGCAGCTGGCATGGAGGCGCTGCTGCTGGGCGTGGGGTTGCTGCTGGGCGCCTACGTGCTTGTCTACTACAATCTGGTGAAGGCCCCGCCGTGCGGCTGCATCGGCAGCCTGCGGGGCCGTACGGCCGTGGTCACGGGTGAGTACCAGCGGGCGGGCAGGCGAACAGTGGGAGCCCGGGGAGGCTGGGGCTGCAGCTCGCCCAGGCTCAGTCCTGCTCGGCTCCCGCCCGCCGTCCACAGGCGCCAACAGCGGTATCGGGAAGATGACGGCGCTGGAACTGGCGCGCCGGGGAGCGCGCGTGGTGCTGGCCTGCCGCAGCCGGGAGCGCGGGGAGGCGGCCGCCTTCGACCTTCGCCAGGTGAGGGAGTGCGGGGGCGGGTAGACGGGTGAGCCGAGGACTCACCGCGACACAGAAGGGCCTGCAAAGCGGCTCCAGGAGATCCAATTTCAGAGCCGAAAGTACGGCTCAGTTCGTTAAATGTCTGGAAAAGAGGGTGTACAGAATACTCCGGTCACACAGGGAAGGGGGACCAGAACCAAGCTGGGAAGGGGGCGTCCTGACGGAAGTAATTATTGTTCCAAGACCTTTAGGACTAGTAGGAATCAGGTTAAAGAACTGTGGGGGTAAGGAACTGCAAAGGGAACAGATGCAAAAGCCCTGAGGCAAGAGAGAAGCTAAGAAAAGGTTTAATGAGGCTGGAGTACAAAATATGACGAAGTGGGGCAAAATGAAGGGCTGAAAGCTTTGAGCCAGGGCCGAGTTCTGAGGTCCTTAAAGATCCCCTGAGAAGCTTCGATTTTTAGGACTGGCAGCAGAGATCGGTAAAGAGTCCAGCTGTTAGAACAGGCTCCGGAGTATTAAAAATAGTCTTTTGGAACAAACTCCTTTGTGGCTGTGTGGTGCCTGGACTGGGAAAGGAGAAGTGGGTGAAAGGAAATCAATGAGAAGTCGTTATAGATTTTTGGGTAAGTGATAAAGGGGAGGAGGGGATGGTAATAATGATAATGATAAAAGCAAGTACCTGCACAGTGCTCATTGCATGTATTTAACATATATGAACTCATTTAATCCTCAACAGCTCTGAGATAGATACTATTACTATTCTTCCCATTTTACAGTGAGAGAACTGAGGCCCAGGGAGATTATGTATATTGCTCAAGGTTACCCTCTAGCAAGAGGCAAAGTCAGGATTTCTATTGATATTACATTTACCCAAGACACTTTATGCATAGGGGTAGATTTTAGTAATAGTAGTAGATGGACTCTTAGAATTTGGTGCCTGGGGAGAGGGAAGAGAAGAGAGGTGCCTGGTGACAAGCCCAGCCCTTGCTGCTCCACAGGAGAGTGGAAACAACGAGGTCATCTTCATGGCCTTGGACTTAGCCAGTTTGGCCTCAGTGCAGGCTTTTGCAGCTGCCTTCCTGAGCTCTGAGCCACGGTTGGACATCCTCATCCACAACGCTGGTGAGGGACAGCAGGCCCTGCAGGGGGTGGGGTGGATGGCCAAAAGTAGCTGCCCCCTTCATCCAGGCCCTGCCAGGGGCTGGAAGACTCATGGGAAGGATGCCCTCTATTCCCATCTCACAGATGGGGATGCCCAGGACACAGGGTTCCTTCAGGACCATCTGCTCACACCTAGCCTCTGCCCCAGGGATCAGTTCCTGTGGCCGGACTCGAGAGGCATTTAACCTGCTGCTTCGGGTGAATCACATTGGTCCCTTCCTGCTGACACACCTGCTGCTGCCTCGCTTAAAAGCTTCTGCCCCGAGCCGCGTGGTAGTGGTCTCCTCAGCTGCCCACCGGCGTGGGCACCTTGACTTCAAACACCTAGACCGCCCAGTGGTGGGCTGGCAGCAGGAACTGCGTGCTTATGCTGACAGTAAGCTGGCCAATGTATTGTTTGCCCGGGAGCTCGCCACCCAGCTTGTTGGCACTGGCGTCACCTGCTATGCAGCCCATCCAGGTGAGTCCTGGTTCTCTGGCTGTCCTTGATCATCCTTTCCCATCTTGTGCTCCCCCAGTGCCTCTCATTGAGTCATAGAATCACACAGTAGGAAGGAAGAATGGTCCAAGCAGAGACTTATTCTTATTGATCTTGGAACCAAGCTTTCTTCTAGGTTCTTCCTTGCACACCTCAAGCTTGGATACTGACCTCTGGGTGGGGAATGGCAATGTATAAGACCCAGATTCTCACCCCCTGAAGCCATCTCTACTGACTGAACTAACTAATATGATGATAATGATGATGAAGATGATAGCTAATAATTATTCACTCATCCAAGAAGCATTTACCGAGTACTGGCTACATATCAGGCAGTCAACAAATAAAGACCTTACACTCATAGAGTTTGCATCCTAGTTGGGGGGTGAGACAGACAGCCAATAAATATATACAGTGATAAGTGGTGATGAAGTACTATGAGGAAAGATGAAACAGGGTAAGGAGGTGGCTCCGTGCCTGTAGCACAGCAGTTACAGCACCAGCCTCATACACCGAGGCTGACAGGTCAAAATCCAGCCCGGGGCCAGCTAAACAACAATGACACCTGCAATACCAATGACAACAACAAAAAAATAGACGAGCATTGTGCCAGGCATCTGTAATCCCAGACTCTTGGGAGGCTGAGGCAAGATAATTGCTTCAGACCAAGAGTTTGAGGTTACTGTATGACACCACGGCACTCTACCAAAGGTGACATAGTGACATTCTGTCTCAAAAAGAAAAAGAAGAAAATAAATAAGAAACAGGGTAAAGGGAATATGGAATGCCAGGAGGTATTATTTTATCAATGGCAGTCAAAGAAGACATGATCTATAAAGATGGCATTTGAACAGTGACCTGAAAGATTCTGCCTTACTAGGGGGACACCCAGAAAGAAAACAGCTAAGTGCAAAGGCCCTGAGGCAGAAGTTCCTAATCAGTTTGAGAAAGACTAGTATGGCTGGAACTGTGAGTGAGGGGAGAGAGTAGCAAGAAATGAGATTGTAGAAATGGGTTGGGTCACATAGAGTTTGGAGGTCCACTGTAGACAGTTTAGCTTTTACTCTGAGTACAGAAATTGTGAATGGACTAATCCTTGCTTTTAGGAAACAGGTTTACACCAGGATACCATACTACCATACTGCATATTAAATAATCATTGCCTATGACTCATTAGTAATTATAATAGTTACAATAATAATCACAAACTAATCTTTCTTAATCCTTTATTACACTTTCATATTCCTGATGTCCAAAAACACTGACTGGTGCTCAATAAATGCTGGATAAACAAAGGAATGGGACTCAAAGAAAAGATGGAGAGAGACTAGAGAATTCTTTTGAGCAGGAAACAATATGACCAAAATCTGGGAGATAGAGATATATTATACAAGCAGTTTGGATGCAGAGAGGAGGCTTCACATAGGAAATGAGTGAAGTCACCTTGTGGGGGCCCTGAATACTCCCCTGGTTTCCTCGACCCAGATTCTGTCCCTCACATCCCTCCTAGCTCTGTTCTAGTTGCTTACACCCTGGGCCTTCACCTACGTCCTCTCCAACTCTTCTCTTCCTCCCCACAGGGCCTGTGAACTCGGAGTTGTTCCTGCGCCACGTTCCTGGATGGCTGCGCCCAATTTTGCGCCCATTGGCTTGGTTGGTGCTCCGGGCACCTAGAGGGGGTGCCCAGACACCCCTGTACTGCGCTCTACAGGAGGGTATTGAGCCCTTCAGTGGGAGATACTTTGCCAACTGCCGTGTGGAGGAGGTGCCCCCAGCTGCCCGAGATGACCGAGCCGCCCACCGGCTGTGGGAGGCCAGCAAGAAGCTAGCAGGGCTTGGGTCTGAGGAGGATGCTGAACCCGATGAGTACCCCCAGCCTGAGGATCCAGGGGTCCCATGCTCTTCAAGCATCACCCACCCTGAGGAGCCCTCAGTTTCTGAACCTTGCCCCAGCCCTCAGAACTCACCAGATTTGTCCAAGATGACACGACGAATTTGGGTGAAAACTGAGCCTGAGACCCAAGTCTCCTAAATCTCAGGCTGGGATGCTTTTCGTGGTACTTGGTAGCTTTCGAAAACTGCAGCTACGTACTATGCCCTGAGCACTGAGGGATTTGCAATTTTTATCTCCATTTTTACTTTCTGGGGCCCCAAGTTGTGTCTGGACGGCTCTTTTCCCGGTTGAAGAAATAATGGCTGGTTATTTCTTACTGAGAGTGACAGTAACCCCAGATGAAGGGGTGGAAGTTTAGGTGCCAGACACCATGCTTCTCAGGATTTTGAATTTCGGGTTTCTAGGCCCCACCCTCCATGATTCTGATCAGCTTTGGAGCAGGGCCTGGGAATGTGTATGATGCACTGCCAACGCTGAGAATTACTGAACTGAGCCCTTTGCACGCATCTTACTAGGTAGTTAAATTACCCCTATTTTACGGAGGCGGGATTAGGCTCCAGAGTAAGGGACTTGCCCAAGGTCTCATAGCTAGCAGGAGCAGGGACTGGGGTTCTGGGCCAACTGCTGTAAGAGGGGTGCTGGGAGGTAAATCAGGGCAGGGCGATCGTTACCGAGACCGCCCGTGGGAGTGCGGAGAAGCCTCCCGGGTTGTCGTAGGACGGGGCCCGGCAATCTCGAGCCACTGGTAATAAAGCGCGTTTGCTCCTGGGGCTGCGCTCGCTCCTGCCTCTCTCAACATGCCGGCCCCGCCCTCCGCCGCCACACTTCCGGCGGGGCTGCGACCACGGAGGGGCGCGGGCGGGCGGCGCTGGGGGTGGCGGGATAGGCTGGGCGCGGCCACCGCTGCGGACTGTCCAGGTCTGTGTGGTCCTCCGTGCTGCCGGCGCCATGGGCAATTGCCACACAGTGGGGCCCAACGAGGCACTGGTGGTCTCAGGTGAGTGGACCTCAAGGGAAGTGGGTGGTGGGGCGCCCAGCGCTGGGGAGGGTGCTTCGGGTTGGGTGCAGGGCTGTGGAGGGCACGGGGAAGGGCTGGGCCGAGTCCGCGGCGCTACGCAGGACGCTGCCCAGGCGCCACCTAGGAGAAAGGTTTCCAGGAGAAACCCCCAGACTCAACGCTTTCGGTGCTATGCGCCCTCGGGCACCTCCGGAGACTTCCCCTCCCACTGCGTGTTTTCCTGTATTTGTGCGCTCCTCTCTCGTCCCTCTCCCTAGGCAGGGCCTCCCCTCCTCTCCGCCGTGGGCTTGTGGGGTCCAGAACTGACGCCGTGGGGTTCCGGGAGGGAGGGGACTAGGGTTCCCGAAACGCAGAGATTTGGCTGGGTCCCAACACCCAGGAGGGAGTGGGTCGTGCAACTGTAGAGGGCAGGTGCCTGTATGGGGAGGGGCCCCTGAGACATGGATCCTTTCTCTGAGCCCAAATAGACCCGTTAATTCCGAGCAGGCCGGGTCTCGCTGGGGCTTACTGGCAGTGCCCGCCCTGGAAACGCGGGTGCGGCCTCTACAGGTTGGGAAACCCAGCTCCAGATTGCAAAATTCTGCAAACTCCGTAATTTCTCTCTAGGTGGGGCTTGGAGACTGCAGTATTGGAGAAGGGGGGCTGCTGTTTAGATTGTGTAATTGGGATTTCTTGGGAGTTGGCTGAACCTTTCAAGCCACCAGGGTGTGCAGCCACTGGCTCCCAGGTGCTGGGGAAGGGTGGGTGTTGGCTGACAGCTCGGAGGCCCGGAGCTACAGGATTCCTTCATGTCTTCTTACCTCCCACTATTAGCCCTGATTTCCAGCCTGTGTTCACAGTTGGTAGGACTGGCGAGTGCCATGAGCAAAGTAATAGAAGAGGGTGGAAGCCCTCAGCCTGGTCTCATAGCTGCCCACCCCTGGGGAGGTGTGATAAATCCATTGAGAACCTTCCCCCTAAAACATGGCCTTTGAAGGTTGGGTGCAGTGGTTCACGACTCTAATCCTAGCACTCTGGGAGACGGAGGCAAGAAGATCCCTTAAGCTAAGGAGTTCAAGACCAGCCTGAGCTTGAGATCCCATCTCTACTAAAAATATAAAAATTAGCCACACATTGTGTCAGATGCCTGTAGTCCCAGCCTTTTGGGAGGCTGAAGCAGCAGGATCACTTGAACCCAAGAGCTTGAGGTTGCTGTGAGCTAGGCTGTGACACCTGGGCAACAAAGTGAGATTCTGTCTCCAAAAAAAAAAAAAATCCATCTCTTCACTGAGATATCTCCACAGTGGGTGCGATAAGATACCTCACCCTTGGCTTGGCGCCTGTGGCTCAACGAGCTAAGGCGCCAGCCACCTACACCTGAGCTGGTGGGTTCGAATCCAGCCCTTGCCCACCAAACAACAATGACGGCTGCAACCAAAAAAAAACAAAATGGCCGGGCGTTGTGGCGGGCACCTGTAGTCCCAGCTACTTGGGAGGTGGAGGCAAGAGACTTGCTTGAGCCCAGGAATTGCAGGTTGCTGTGAGCTGTGATGTCACAGCACTCTATCCAGGGTGACAGCTTGAGGCTCTGTCTCAAAACAAACAAAAAAAAGATACCTCACCCTCTTGAAACCAGAGAGATCTTTGGGGTCAGA
>CAUYON010213478.1:0-34922 GCA_963573935.1 Arctocebus calabarensis
TTTTGAGACAGAGCTGTCACCTTGGATAGAGTGCTATGGCATCACAGCTCATAGCAACCTCCAATTCCTGGGCTCAAGCGAGTCTCTTGCCTCTGCCTCCCAAGTCGCTGGGACCACAGGCGCCCGCCACAACGCCCGGCCATTTTTTGGTTGCAGCCATCATTGTTGTTTGGCGAGCCCGGGGGCTGGATTCGAACCCGCCAGCTCAGGTGTACGTGGCTGGTGCCTTAGCCCGTTGAGCCACAGGCGCCGAGCCTGCTCCTCCATTTTTAACAGCATCAGGAGTAAAACTAACGAGGCTGAGCAAGAGAGACTCATGCATAGAACACAATTTGAAACGAATTGTTGATAGCTTAACAACTTCACCATACAAAAACTCCTAGCCTATGCGGTTGGTGATTTGAACCATCATGGTTGGAAATGAACTGGTTTTCCTGTACTGAGTGGCTAGCCTGGATGCAGTAGTTTCTTGGGGGTTTTTGTTTTTCTGCTCAGAAAGTTGTTTGGGGAAAAGCTGCCATAGCTCCAGCATTTTACCACTTGTTTTCCTTTCTTGCCATGGGACTGGTGCCATGCATTATTTCATAGTAAACCACAGAAATTTATAAATAAAATCATTCTCCCTGGTCCTCCCCTTACATGAACTTTCTCTCATGGAGGGAAGTAAAACTGACATTGTCTTCTTTGTACAGTGAGCAATAAGAAACTATTACTCTTTAGGACCCAAGTCCTGCCATGATTCCCATGTGTCTAAGTACCTCTACCCTTTTACTGAGGGAGATGCTATCTGTGAAACAAGTATGACTATTGGAACTAACCAAAAAACATGGATGCCAATAATGGACATTATACAAAGCATCTGCTAAAAAGAATGGCTCCGATTTCTAAGCAAGGAAATGCAGATTAATATTGGCCTTGAAACTTGAGGATGTGAGTTCATCTGCAAAACTTACAAGCTATTTTTAACATGAAAAACTATGTAATTTTTGAACCTCAGTTTCCTAATATACAAAATAAAGATTGTTTTGCATAATTTATCATATGTGGAGGTCCCTAAGTTAGTAAAAGACATAATGAATGTTTTATAAGCTATTAAACTAGTTGACACAAGGTTAATATCAATGTTGTCTTTTACTAAAAACAGAAAATCACAGTGCTATTAATTTAAAAAATAAAAAGGAATGAGAAGCTCGCTGTGTCTCAATATAAAAAGCTATCCGGATTATATGAAGTGAAAAAAGGATATATGCTGCCTTTTGTTTAAGGAGGCAAATTAAGATGGTATATTGATAACTTCTTACATATGCTTCATATAGAAATTCCAAAAGGACACAGAAGACATTAATGATCATCTGCTTGGGGCGGGAGAACTCAGAGTTAGAGATGGCATTTGGGGTGGGAAGGAATCGTCTTACTGTATAAACTTTTATATATTTTCTTGTTCTTTCTCGCAGGATGTACAAATGGTTATATAGTAAGAAAGTATCACCTAGTCAACAATTTTTTTTAAAGAAGAAGGATAAATAGGCAGGTAAAATGTTTAATGGGATCTTCCTTTCCATGCCTTTTACTTCTAAGTCTTCCCTCTTTCCAACCAACAAAAATGCACTAGTCAGTTGTTAAATTATTTGATTTTTTTTTTTCTTTGAGACAGAGTCTCAAGTTGTTACCCAGAGGAGAATGCTGTGGTGTCATAGCTCACAGAAACCTCCAACTCTTGGGCTCCAGCGGTCCTCTTGCCTCAGTTTTCCTATTTTTAGTAGAAATGGGGCCTTGCTTTTGCTCAGGCTGGTCTCAAACCCATAAACTCAAGCAATCCACCCACGTTGCCTTCCAAAGTGCTAGGATTACAGATGTGAGCCACCATGCCTGGCCAAATTATTTGATTTTTAAGGCTAAAATGAATTATTATGTTTTAAAAAATCTTCTCCCTCCTCCAAGATGCTACAATTGATGGGGGCCCGAAAGAAATGACTGCCATTACTTTTCCCCTTGGTAATTTGTGGGGTGCCTGTGACCCCACCTGTAGTTCTCAGAAAAGGTAAAATGGGCATATATACCAGCACCCGATTAAGATTTTCAAAAGCAAAGGACAGAAAGGACATAGTCACTACATTCAGACTCATTCATTTCCAGGGCACAGTGATGCCCTGTGACCCAGAAGCGATTATCTCCAAAAAATCATTCGTAGATAAAAGAGAAAGAGAATTATTCATTAGCAGTATCAGCACATACAGAGCAATGCTGTAGGGTTTATTAGCTTTAATATGGGCTGTGACTAAACACCAAATGCAGAAAACTCAGAAAGAGTTACAATAAGTCTCACTAGAAAAAAAGGCATTCTTTATCTTAGAAGTTTTCATATTTAATGCATTTTCAGCAGTAAGGCATTGACCCCAGATAGAGGTCATCTGTCAATTTGAATTCCAAGAAAGGGGACCTAATGAGATAATCTGAAATGCTACTGCACTCATGGAGGAGGCAGGCGTAACAGTAGCTGCTTTGGAAATGCACAGTCCTCCCTTTGGACTCTCCCTAAGGACCTCTCTTCTAGCTGAATAGCCACCACCTGGTTTACTGCCCTCCCAAAAATGCTGCTACAGCTTAATAAATTGAAGTTTACATATTCTACTGCAGATACTCTCTGTTTAAAGGGTCTAACTTTGGCCTGTTGCAAAGCTAAATGGTAACTATATTTGAAGGGGCAGCTGATACTTATTGAAGTATTAAACAGATAACTTCATTTAAAATATCAAGATAGTAGAAATAATAGCCATATTTAGACAAGATGACTTCTTAAAGCACTCGAGTTTTTTTCTGATCTTCAGACTCTCATTTGCATGTACCAATTTGATTTAGCTGCCTCTACAACCATCCCAGTTTGCTCAGACTGAAGCATTTCTTGGGACATGAGATTTTCAGTGATTAAAACCAGGGAAGTCTTGGGCAAGTTGGGCTGTTGGTCACCTTATTCCTCAAAGATCTTAAATGTAATGTATCCCAGACTTTTAACGTTTCATCCTCACCCCACCCCCAATCTGCACCTTCTATAGTTTTCCCTTTTCAGAAAGTGGATCCATGGCCATCATGGATTCTTCCTTTCCTTTGCTTCCTCTCATATGATGTTTCCTCATGTCCTTTCGATTCCTCTAAAATATACTTTGAGTATTCACTTCTTTTCATCTCCAAGACCATCATGCTAATCCAAGCCACCCATTTTATTTCCCCCTTTCCTCTGTGGCTTATTTTCCAATTGAGCAATCAGAAAGATCTTTTAAATATGAATCATGTCATGGCACTTTTCTGCTTATAACCATTCAGCAACTTCCCAGTACTTTCCACAGGCTGGAAGGCCCTGTGTAATGGGGTTCCAGTGTACCTCTTCAACTTGTCTCAAGCCATCCTGTGCTCTAGGTCCCAGACACCTCAGACCTGAGAATTGCAAGAGTACAACATGGTCATCCATCCTTCAAGGCCTTCATACTTGCAATTCTGTCTAGAATACTCTCTGTTGCTCTCTTGGCCTGCTAATTCTTTTTAAATGTCACCTTCTTGACCTGTATAATCACCTAATCTTAAGTAGCAACAATATCTGTTCTTTTCTGTCATATCACCTGTTTAATTCCCTGAATAGTACTTATCAAACTCTTTAATGATTTTGTTTCCTGAGTAGTTTATTGCTTGTTACTTTCCAACTCCCAAGAGAACATGAGATTCATGAGAGCAGTGACCTCCATGACTTCTCTAACTTGTTTATATTGTCCATGCAATATAAAGTAGACATTCAAATATTTTTTCAAATGAATGATTATCCACTAGTCAAAAGGCATCTCCCTTATTGTCACAATAATTATGTAAGTAGGTAATTACAAATGAGGAAGTTGACTCTCAGAGTCTTAGTTCACTTGCCAAGTATACATGGATAGAAAGTGGCCGGCTCAAGTGCTAAACCCTATCTTAAGTCTTCTATACCAATCCCAACTCACCTTTCAGTACCCTGGTTAATTGAGTAAAATATAGATTTAGGACTTAGATATTGACCAAGATGTGTCCATAGATACAGTTATAGTAACTGCAAAATACAGGAAAGAAGCATTGATGGATGGAAAACCATGTACTAATACATATGTATGTGCCATATGTGTACTTGTATGTGTAAATGTTAGTAAAAACATGTACTAATACATATGTATGTGCCATATGTGTACTTGTATGTGTAGAAATAATTATAAATACACATACAAGTTGTTCACTGGCTGAGGAAAGTCTAGACTCTTTCATGGGGATAGAGATAGGTCAACCAATTGGATAAAAACCTTGCTATTCATTTCTCACAATGTATACTAGGGTTTTTCTTTTAAGTATAAAAGTATTTCAGAGAGACAGTTGGCCCTAGGCCCATTTCTACTTGTTGGTCGCAAGTCCTAATGTGAAAGACTAAGCCAGGGGCATATGGTGGTAAGCCTTTTGAGATTCGGCATATATTCCACCTTACCATTAAAACCAGGTAATATACAAAAGAACAGGTAAAATCAACATTCCCCTCAAGAAGACAGAAGTTAAATGTGCTAATGTGTCTGTTCAAATGTCCATTCCTGCACCCACCCAGCATTTATTCAATAGCTACTATGTGCCTACTGAGAGATCATGAACAAAACAGTCCTTCCACACAAGTTTAAGGTGTAGAAAGAGACAGAAATAAAACAGAATGAAACAGGAAGGACCATGGAAAGTTTCCCTAGCTTAAGTGAAATGGAAGCATAGATTTGGAGGACAAGCAGGGATTAGCCAGGTTAAGTGCTAATTGCTCTCTTCTTCTTTATAAAATACAGTAAATCTTTTCTTTGAGCCCCAGACTCATCTGCCCAAATGCCTAATTAACAACTCTAACTAGATGTCTCAGATTTCCAAATGAAGATGTCTAAAGCTAAGTTTAGACATCTTAAACTACTTTAGCCAACTTAAACTACCTTTCTCTTCTTATATAAAATACCACACCACTTTCCTTATTGTTACACCTCATCCCTGCCTTCTATTTTTTTTTAACAGAACATGGGAAGGGGCTACCACTGGAGCCTTTCCCTTTCAGATAGTATGCTATTCCCTATTCTTAAGGTTCATTTGCTAATTTAAGGAGGGTAAGAAGCTGGGGGAGAAAGCAATACCATATATCCCAGTGTCTCTGCCATTTATTCGCTTCAATGTGCAACAGTATAACCCCCAGAATAGTGGGATATCCTATAATCACGTGGCAATACCCACAGATCATGGCCAATAACACCAGGAACTCATTTGACTGAAATTTCCATGCTAGTCTTATACAGGTGTTTATATAGTGGCAAACTGCTCTGACAAACTGGTCAAAACCATGATCTCCTGGCACTGTGTGGCATACTGGGGCCCTCCATATCACAGGATACGGTAAGGTACCTTAGAATCCTCCTGGTAGGGAAGTTGCTCTCTCTTCTCCTTGAGGCATGTCAGGGAAGCATCTGGAGTCTCCTCTCCAGAGGAGCTTGGCTCTGGGCCTGCAGCTTCTGGCTTCCCATTCTCTGTGGGCACTGTGGGTTGTTCGCAGGACACATTTCTAGGTGGGCCTTTGGGAACACTCCCTTGTTCTTCTGACAGCTTCAGCTTTAGTTCTAAGAGAAATACCATGAATTATCATGAGCAAAGAGGATCCACTGGCCCTAATAAGAAGAGAGCTTTTAGGACTTTATTCCCCTGATGTCAAATTGGCAGAAATGAACTATGCTAATGATGGTTTTCCATGGGGCAAGGGCAGACTTAATAGCCAGAGTCAATAGCATAACTTCCCAATCAGGTGTGAAAACAGGGCTCTAAAGTGGGGGTCCCCTGGAGGTAGAGGACACTTGTGGGAGTATATGGTTTAAATTTCAGGGGAGGGACGTTTGGAGGAACACCAGTGGTACCTAGCCCCAAAGTTAACACTTGTTATCTACTGTAGCAGCTAATAAAGACTCATTTACTTAGGTTTTGAAAGTTGTTTTTCAAGAGGCCCTGTGGAAATACAAGTACTTCTGGAAGGCATTTCACAAAAATACAAAAGGGGATGGAGAAGGAAGATGGGAGTGCCATCCCCAACCTGACAGATTTCATAGTTTTGTCTATGCCAGCTTCTAAAATCCAGGAATCACCATTATTGCAATGTGGCTTTAGATAAACCTAGATAATTAACATTTAAAAGCTACCTGGGACTTATCAGGGAATTACATTTCAGAATATATGAGGGGGACTGGGGACTAGTAGCTTGAATGAGGCCAATTATACTGATTTCTTAATTTCTTAGCTCATTTTCTTTGATGTTTGTTTTTTAGTAAGACTCTGGCTTGGTGTTTGAACACTGCATATTTTATAAACTTGCTACCTCATTATCATTTAATACTACTGAATTAATATCCCCTTCTAGTTCTTTTTAGTCGCCATCCTTCCAGAAACTTGGAAAAACTCCTATGACCCTAAATATTGACATTAGAGCATGGAGAAAGGAAGAAAATAGTTTTTTTGCTGGTAAATACTGATAGCCCTTTCAGAATGGCTCTTTGGACTTAACACTGCACTACCGCACTGGACTGGAAGGCAGGAGAACTGCATTCCATACCTGGCTCTCCACCCCCCGGCTGTGTAACCTTCCCCTTTCTCTGGGCATAAATGTCCTCAGCCCAGGGGTGTGTGGAATAAAGAATTTCTCAGGCCTCTTCTATTTAACACCCAGAGTCCAGTAACCCAGGAGGCCAGTGTTCTATGTGTTGAGATGTTACTGGCATTGAGATGAATCATTCCACTTAGGAGCCTGGAAGTCCTCCGTGTCTTTGTAAGGAGGTTTATTAAATGGACCCAGACAACGAAGGCAATGCAGGACCCTTCATTTCAAACGGGCCTCCAATCTAAGCAGGAGACAAAGCCCAAGAGGGCCCAGGTAGAAATGAATAAAAAAAATCTAAAGCACATTATCATTCTTTAATCTGCGTCCTTTTTGAGAAAAGAGACCTTTGGCTGACATTTACCTTTGAGCTGCTTGCGACCTTTAGCCAAATCATTCATCCATTTCAGGACTTCGGGATTAGAAATCTTGTCACCATGTG
Source organism: Arctocebus calabarensis (assembly GCA_963573935.1). Classification (NCBI taxonomy): domain Eukaryota; kingdom Metazoa; phylum Chordata; class Mammalia; order Primates; family Lorisidae; genus Arctocebus; species Arctocebus calabarensis. The sequence continues at coordinate 7,107 of CAUYON010213478.1, forward strand.
AAGGCTACCAAGGGAAGGGGAAGGAGGAGGAGGAAGAAAGAAAAGGGAAAAAAAATTTATACAGCTGAGCCACACAGAGTCAGTTCAGGAATATATAAAGCTGAGAGTGATGTTCAGGCGTGAAATCTCCAGCTGATGGAGTTGCTTCTGGGAAGCAGAAAACAATCTGACCTCCAATTTCCTTTTTTTTTTTTGCAGTTTTTGGTGGGGGCTGGGTCCGAACCCACCACCTCCAGTGTATGGGGCCAACACCCCACTCCTTTGAGCCACAGGCGCTGCCCCCACCTCTATTTCTTCATCCTTTCCAGGGGCATTGCTTCTAAACACACCTGGTCACTCTGCATTTTCACATAGTCCTAACCATGCCGACACCCCTACAACCTATCCCTCGATCACTTTGCAGCCCTTCCCCCCACAGCCCACACCCCATTCCCAGGCCATTCTCCGCAGCAATGCAGGTGACCATGCGGATACAAACCAGTGCTTACTACCTTGCTTGTGGCCCACACACATGGCTTGTGACCACAGGCTCTGCTGAAGAATACTGACGAGTGGTAGAGTTAGCTCCTATCTGCCAAATCCCCCAAGCTGAAGAAAGGGGACCCCAGAATCTCTAACACCTGACAATAGTCCTGGGAAGTCAGTTGGGTACCCAGATTCTGATCCTTTCATTATTTGCAGACTTAATATCCTACTGGGGCTGGTATTAAAATGCAACTTAAGAGGTCATATGTGCATGACCTTGGGCAAATTATTTGGCATCTCTGTGCCTCACTCTCATCTATCAAATGAGGACTATAACAGCCTCTCCCTCATAGGGTAGCTGTGAGGGATTAATTAATATCTGCAAAGCACTGAAAATAGTCCGAGGTTCATGCTAAACATGTTTAACCATAATAATTACATCTGTAGTTCTAGATATTTCTATTACTAGCAGTAATGGTAGTAATAGACTACCAGACCTTCAAAGGGATACTGAATAATCTCTTCACTGAAAAACATACATGTAGGGTTTGCATATCCTACAAGCAGCTAATCACACCTTAGATGTGGCAGGAAGAATATATACTTTTATTTTAAAAGGATATGACTCTGTCATTACAAGTTATTCACTTTTATTTCTGGATTTCTTCTCAGAGCACAAAAGTGGACTTTATAGAAAAAAAGAAACCAGGAGAGAAGGGTAGCCAAACATACTCAGCCTCAACCCCAAATATTAGTAAGAAACATTCAAAGTCAATCTTATGATGGCAATGTACATCTGGGCTCAGGAAAATTAATGGCGACTTTAAATTCAAGATATACAAGGAACTATATAGTAAGGCTCAAGACAACATAATCATAAACATAATAGTGTGAAATATGTGCATTGTTGGAGATCAAATCTAGGGCCTCTGTCATGTTTAAGGATCACTAAGTCCATGTAACACCAGCAGGTTGTTGATGAGAGGGAGACGTAGGAAAACAGAAGACTTTTCAAGTTCAAAGGAAAAAATTACCTCCGTGACAAGATCGTAACATGTACATGAGATTAGATATATTCGTTGTAAAACACAAGGCGTGGTCCTGTCAGTTCTAGAGTAATATAAAAAGCATAGGTTTTTAAATCACGATAGAAAAGAAGACCAAAGGAACATAACTATGATTCTTTCCCGGGTAGAAGACTATGATTTCTACGAAGGAATCTCTGGCTTCAGGACCATGGACAGTAACAAGTGGGCACCAACTCCTACCTGCAAAACAGCTTTGCCTGGTCCTACCTATCTATGGTCTCCTAGAACGTGGCACTGGACCAGTTCCCTGATAAGACGGTCTAGTATTCTGGCTTTGGGAAACAGTCTGGTTATCAGAACAGTCAGTGTTTTACATTTGGCTTCTCAAAATCCTCGGAGAATTCTCCAATCTGACAACACATCCTGTTAAACAGCTCCAGTGGATCTGCTCCACATAGTTAATTCTGTCTCTTGATGGATACAGCAAACACACACCCACACACACGTGACCCTAAGCCAGCAACCATGAAAGAAATGGCTTTCCCTATTGCACATAGGATATAGGAGAAACTTAAGGCTGAATTTTCAAAAAAAAAAAAAAAATTTAAAGCCTGTAATCAGTTTCTGAAATAAATTTCTTCTTTCCCTACCTTTGGAGAAACCAATAAAAGAGTTTAAATAAAGTTTATAAGGATGCCAGCTTTCAAATCACATGGAAAGTTTTCATATATAAGCTGTAGATTTTCAATATTCTGGTTTAATAACCCCCAAATTACACAGTTTAGGTTTTTTCAGTGCAATTAAAAAGGGGTTCCTGAATCATACAACTGAATATATCCCTGGAACAGATTTGTGATCTGCTAACAATGATTCTTAAGATACATCAGAAAGATTTCTGGATAGGTAATAAGACCAGACTTGTTTTCTTAACTAGGTCAATTTATATTTTTCTGTGCAATTCACTTCCCCTATCAGTGCCTTAGTTTCTTCAGTGGTGAGATGAGAACAAACATTGGCTGATCCCTCCCTAGTCCAACATTCTCTGATTCCATTAAAAATAGACATGGGGGAGGGGGCGCCTGTGGTTCATTGAGTAGGGCTCCAGCCCCATATACCGAAGGTGGCAGGTTCACACCCAGCCTTGACCGAACTGCAAAAACAGAAAAACAGCCAGCATTGTGGTGGGTGCCTGTGGTCCCAGCTACTCGGGAGGCTGAAGCAAGAGAATCGCCTAAGCCCTGGACTTGGAGGCTGCTGTGAGCTGTGTGATGCCACGGCACTCAACTGAGGGCGATAAAGTGAGACTCTGTCTCTACAAAAAAAAAAAAATAGACATCTGTTTGAAGGAGCCATTTCTACGCCCATGAGGTCAATAAGCAAATGCATCAAATGTAAAATCAGATGTGAAGAATAAACAGTTTGGGATAGGGGTACAAAATGGTCAGATTCAACAAAGATGGATAGATATGTGTTATACATGGGTGTCGGAAGAGCACAGAGGACCAACAGGAGCTCAGATTCAAAAATTAGCTGCAGGTGCCATTAATTCCACATCAGGCTGCCGGGAAGAGAAGCCTTATACACAGCAACCATTTGAGACCCACTGACACGTCAAACCTCTAACCACAGCCTGGCACCCTGACAGGAAGGGCAAGGGGAAGCCCTGTTTCCTGAGACACGTAAGGTTCTGATTATGTGAAAGACTTTTATGCACACTGAAGCAGCAAGCAGCAATGTTCAGGAAGCTTCCTTCTCCTGCTATTCCCAAATCCCACCTGCATGTGTTAGAGAAACAGAGACTTTCCTCTGGATTTAAAGATTCTCTAGACAAAGGCAAAAGGTGCCAGGAAAAATTCTCTTCCCAAATCCCATCCCACATCCAAGGTATGTGGCTGCTGGTTAAAAAAAAAAAAACTCCAATGGAGGATTAATAGGCAGAGACTGACATGGGGTAGGCTGTTCAAATGTCACTTATAGATTAAAAGGCTAGCAACACTAGGATCACTTACTTTCTTTGGGCCAAACACCGTAATAAGCATTATATGTGTCCTTCCTCGTTTACAACTCATCAACTTAAGAAGTCACTACTAATATTGACTCCATTTTACAGATGGACAAACTGATACTCAGGTAACAAGTCCAAAGTCACAACGTTCTTTAGTAGTTACACTGAATTCAAATCCAGAATAGTCTGATTCAAGAGCCTCCAGCTTTTGCAAAACTAAAACCACACTGGCTTAAAACTCCTCTTTTACTGAGTTGAAGGCCACTGTGGGAAACACAAGACCGAAAGAACAGAAGAGTGGAACATTACCCACGCTTGCCACCCTCCCCAGAATGTATCTCACATCCCCAGGAACTTTCTGATTGTCTCTGTACCAAGTACTTGGTGAACCTTTAAATATTTCAAGATGTATGAGAGATTATTCCCTGTTCTCTTTTATTCTGATAACAAGCTGTTCTGGGCCCTCTGCCAAAGACCCAATTTATTTGTCCAATTCTACACGAATATGATTTTTCTCTATGCCAAGGTCACCATTAGAGAAAATAAAAGCAACGTTGGCCATCAAGACACTTACACATGACTCCATCGTTTCTTACATGAAGAAAAAACAAGGCTCACGTTTGAGCCATTGCAGTAGCAGCACGAACACTGTTGTCTGTCTGATGGGATAGGATAGTTCAGGGTTTGTTCTTATGAGTGGGCCTTACTTACCAAGGTCACTCAAGAGGTCCCACTCATCAACCAACAACTACCTTAATGTCAAAGGAAACATCTCCCACATTCTGCTACACAGTAGGAAATTCTGCTCTTGAGTCCTTAAGTTCTTATCAAAAATGCAATTGAGAAAAGATTTTTTTAAATAACAATGAGACCATAATTTAAAAACTTTAGAAATTTTGGTCCTTGAAAAACTAGTGATGTTAAGTTTCCTCAGGGAAAGAAAAGAAAAATTAATAATCAAATAAATGTGGAAATATGAGCTGTAATTAATCCACTCCTAGAAACTATCTTAGAAGAGATCAACTGACAGCAGGACAAGACAGACCCAAGATGGGAACTCAATTTACAACAGGTCCTGGGTTGGCCAATGGGAACAGTGCTGTCCCTTAGCAAAGAAAATCTACATACCTTTGACCCAATCCACCCCTACATCCAACCAGGGGCCTTACCCGGTATTTCTTTTCTTGCTCAAATTTTTCCTCAAATTTCCTAATTTTCCGCTTGAGGCTCTGGATGTGCTTGGTGAGTTGGGTGATGGTCTGTGCCTCCTTACCATCTCCACAGCCACATCGCGAAGAACTCCGGGGCCTGAGATGATTATAAGGAGGAAAGAAATCAAAAATAGTGGTCTCCAGGTAAGCACTGCCACTGCTTATACACCAAGATTGCTGGGTTATCAGAGACACCGGAAGGCCCTTCATTATGCGAGGAGGCTACCATGGTGGCACCTGATCATTGATGGAGACCCTTGATCCCTTATGGGAAGATGTCATCAGGGACTTTAACTGTAAAATAGCAAAATATTAGTCTAGGAAATGTATTTCCTAAAGCTTAGAGGCAGCCAATTTAAGACTCAGAAGAAACAGCCCTTTTGAGGCCTTATCCTCATTAGGACGCACAAGTCACACCAACATTGTCAAGGAAGATTTAAGCAAGTGGTTAATTTTTTTGTTGTTGTTTTGACATAACAGAACCTTTGAATATAGTGAAAGGAAGAGGCCCTTTGTTCAGACAATGTGTACACCCCCTCACATGACACACTTTACATGTGATAGCAATAATTCACTAACTCCCTCAAGTTCATCAATAGATAGATGTCTATGAACCCAAGTATGGATAAATTCAAGAATAACAGCATTCGTTTTAAGAAACTAGGGATTACTTGGGCAGATTTTTAGCCAAAGAATTGTCAGTCTTAGCTACAGATCGAAGTTATCTGTGCAACTTAAAAATAAATAGCATAGGGTGGCACCTGTGGCTCAAGGAGTAGGGCACTGGCCCCATATGCCGGAGGTGGTGGGTTCAAACCCAGCCCCAGCCAAAAAAAAGAATTAGGAAGAGGATTAAAATTCACATGTAAGATAAATAAATAAATAACATAGAGTTCATCAACTTCACTCTAATCTCAAGTGCAAATTCTAAATGGAGTGTCTGAGGGGGATAGGCATCTGATACACATAAACATAAACATATATATTTTGGGCAGAGAGTAGCTATTGTCAACTACCACTTGCCTAGAATCTAAGAAAACTTGAGGTGAACGACTCCCAAGTGTTCCCACAATCCTGTACTGATGCCACCATTGCACATGGAAAGCATAGAGTTCATCCAGAATGATGTTCCTAGGCCAGGCACAGTGGCTCATGCCTGTAATCTCAGCACTCTGGGCAGCTAAGGATTGCTTGAGGTCAAGAGTTTTAGGCTAGCCTGAGCAAAAGGGAGACCTCATCTTAAAAAAAAAAAAAAAAAACAGGTAGAGGATTGTGGCAGGCACCTGTAGTCCCAGCTACTTGGGAGGCTAAGGCAAGAGGATTGCTTGAACCCACGAATTTAAAGTTGCTGTGAGCTATGATGCCACAACACTCTACTGGGGGCAAGAAAGGCTCTGTCTCAAAAAAAAAATGATATTCCTGATAATTTGTACATACACATACTTAACTCAGGATTATGGTTATTTAACCAAAAAAATGTTCAAACTTGTGAGCCCCAGGGGTTACCTGCCTCTCATGACCATTTCCTCCCAAGATATTAAGGCTTGAAACAGACTCCCCAACCCAAAAATATACTTACGTTTGCCATTTATTGTCCAGGTCTTGCAGTTACGTTAGGCTGGCATGTTTACACTATCTCAGATTCACACGTCATTGTAATTTATGAATATGGCATTTGGGGAACTGCATGAAGTGAAGATTAAAAAAAACACAGTTTTCTTACATCATAAACTGCTGTGTGCTGGGTGGAGATGGGGCTGACTCAGGGTCTAGGTTGAATCTCTGGCTCTGGCTGAAGATGGAGCATCGGGGTGACAGCAGCGGGTTGTCACCGTCAGTGATGTGATAGAGCAGCCTGCTGGTCCCCACAGACTGGAGGTCGTCTGGTGTGCTGTCGGCTTCATTCTGCCCGTCTTTGTGGACTGGCGCAGGGTCTGGGGAAACAAGACAAATCATCAAGACTTAGAAGTGATAGAGGGCTTGAGACTGCCATGTTCCTAAATAAGCATCATAAACATTCATTATAACGGCTTGCTCTTTGTCATGTCTTCTTTCAGGGGATATGAAAAGCTTTCAAAATACTGTCATGTTTGTTCTTACCGAACCTGGATGGAAAAGATTACAAAGCTGCCAACAACGAAAGTGGAAACAAATTATTTTGGGATGAGTTAGACAGCCAGCATAGCCCCAAACTCTAAAAGTCCTCTTTTTCTTTCATAAGATTTGCATAAGTTGGAGGACATGTAACAAAGTATTCGAGTAAATAAAAAGAAAACAATATAATAGAGCTGGAGCAAAAGATTACAGGTTATGAGGGAGAAAAGGGATGACAGAAGTGCCAGTGGAAGAAGGGAGAGAAGGGGGTGGGGAAGAAGAGAGTGGAAAAATCCAAGAGGGAAGAGAGGGAAGAAAAGTCCCTAGGTAGAAAATTATTCCTCAGTCATCAAAAATGATGGCTAACTCTGCTTGTCACCAGGGAATGACATTCAGAATATTCTAAATGGAAACCACAAGGTTCCACACGATAATGATTCCATTTCATATAACAAGCATAAATTGATGTGTACAAACAAATGCACTATAAGATCAAAGAAGTTACATAGCTATTGCAAAGGATGATAGAATTAGGTATCATCCTGTTTTCTCCAAAATTTCATGTAGCACCTTATTCTGGGCAAAACAAAGAACAAAACCCACGGCAAATCCTCTTCCTCAGCTGGCCAGTTCTATGCCTGAATTCTCAGTAGGATCACGCCCTGTTAAGTTAGCTCCCCAGCCCAGGGTTAGTCCAGAAGGTGGTCAGCCCTGTGCTGTGGAGGTGAGGGCAGGGACCTGTGGAATATCAGCCAGGGATCATTAGGACCTGAGTCAGGGTGGCAGGGGAAGGGCCCAGACTGAGCCCTGTACAGAAGCAGCCTTCTTGATTTTGCCTAGCAGTCAAGTCAGGACAAGCCCAGGCTTCCTCTTAACCCCTACTTCCCTAAAAGAAGGAAAACAAAGATTTTCTAGATAAACAAGCAGAATCAGAAAATACTGACGACAGGCTTTTCCAAAATAACCATTTATCACAATTTGGTATCAGATGAATCTTAATCAGATTTAGAATAGCTCCTTGTTCTCTAGAGCTTGAAATGCAATTTGCTTTATGTGATATCAAAGGTCTGATTAGGCCCCTCTGTGTTTTCAGTTGGCTTCTCCCCTGGTGGGCTGTAGACTAGGAGTGTTGATAATGCCTCCCGTGGCGCCTCTGAAGCTCATGACAGCACTTCTGTCAGCAGCTGAGGCTGATCAGGAATGGACATGTTAAGGGCACATGGGCACACAAGAAAACGTGTGCCTGTGTAACAGATAGAAATCACACAGGCAACACCCTTGCTGGTGGATAATTTACCCAGAAAACACTATGGTTTGGCAGGAGCCCCCCCCCCAGAGAAGCAGGGATATATTAACCAATAAGTCATAACATATAATAAAAATCACCTTCAAAACCCACCAGGGGTGTATAGGGTCCTCACCAGATTCTTTTCTTAAACCATTAGGCTGTAAGAAGAACTGCATTTCTATTCATGTTACCTATTTCTTAGAAGGATCTTCTATAAGAGTAATAATAATGGGGAAGAAAATAATCCTTTGCAAGCACCTGGGACCACCATATTTTTACTGAAATGGAGAAGCTCTGAGCCCTTCAGCCTTTAGCTCAGCTGTGGCCCCAGGGAAAAACTAATACTAGTCTCTGGTTGCTGCTTTGTAATGCCCAAGTGGAAGCACTTGAGATCCTCGCTGCATCACCAGGAAGCAGATCGAGGGAAAGAGCCCACAGAATCCCACAGTGTAACTTCACAGAATCACAAGTCACCGCAAATGGATTTTTTTTATTTGAACTGCATTGCAAGAATAATTGTAAACCTCCATTTATAAGGCATCTGCTTTCCCCTGGGCATTTGCATAAGTTACCATGCTACCTAATTAACACCCTAACCTATCTTCCCTCCAATCCACTATTGAAGGAAACTGTGAGCCAGAAAGATCCCAAAGCAACCAGTTGAAAAACAACAGCGTCAAAAACCGGTAATTTGGTAGAGCTTCAGTCCTTTGTCCAAACTTACTGTTGGTGATGAGAAGAGGCTTAATTAAATCAGTGTATTTGCATGTCCACAGAATTACTGATGTCTTTGTTCAAAAGAGGCCAGTGTGGATTCAGAGCCAGCACTGTTGCTGACCTGGGAAGAACCCAGGCCACCCTTGTAGATCCTCCTTCCTGGGGACATATTACTTTTTCTTCCAAAGGAAGGGGCAGCTTGTCCCTTCATGTGACACAGTAGGTACAGGAAGTATATACCAGGCAGGAAGGCCTGTGCTTCATACAGGGCCCCAGCCAGTGTCCCCTCTTCCCTCCATTTCTTTGCTTGGCCCATCTTACAAGGCAGCAGTAAGAAAAACAAAAGATCGGCTGTACAGCATGATGACCATACAGTTGTCTCCCCTTTTCCACGGAGCATCCTTTCCAAGACCCTTAAGTGGATGTCCCCAACTGCTGATGATACCAAACCCGATGTGCACTACGTTTTTTCCTATACATATATATGTACTTATGATCAAGTTTAATTTATAAAGTAGGCACAGTAAAAGATTAACAATAATAATAAAACAATTATACTGTAATAAAATCTATGTGACTGGAAAGAAGTATGAAGAATCCTCAAAGAACTCAAAATAGACCTTCCATTTGATCCTGCAATCCCATTACTAGGCATCTACTCAAAAGAAAAAAACGATTTTACCATCAGGACATTTGCATTCGATTGTTTATCACAGCTTAATTTACAATTGCCAAGATGTAGAAACAACCCAAGTGTCCATCAACCCATAAATGGATTAATAAACTGGTGTACATTCACCGTGGAATACTATTCAGCCCCCCAAAAGATGGAGACTTTATATCTTTTGTATTAACCTGCAAGAGTCAGAGAACATTCTCTTTGGTAAAGTATCACAAGAATGAAGAAGTATCCAATGTACTCAATATGAATAGGAATCCAGTAGACAAACTAATACAAGACCACACAAGAGAAAAACTCTACTTGATTCAAGTTGGAGGGAGGAGGTGGGGGACAGGGGAGAAGAGTGGGGAATACATGTGCTCCCAACTCACGGGCACAATGTAAAGGCATACAGCACACCTCCTGGGTATGGGACACAACTACAACAGGAACCTTACCTAACAAACGCAAACATTGTTACCTAATATTTGTACCCTCATATTAATCTGAAATAAAAAAAAGTATTAAGAGTTCATATCAATAAAACATTTAAACAATGCCAAATAAATAAATAAAAGCTATCTGAATGTGGTCTCTCTCAAAATATAGTACCATACTGTAGTGTAGGAACTGAAACTGTGGGAAGCAAAGCCATGGCTAAGGGGAGAATGTAGCTAACAACACTGTATTGTACACTTAAAAATTTGTTGAAAGGGTAAATCTCATAATACATATTCTTACCATCAGCATAATAAAATATTCTTCTTTTTGCTTCTCTGTATTTCTAAAATTTCCATAACTATATCTTAATTTTATGAAAAGGAAAATATAATACATTAATACAAAATTTGAAAAATAACATTCCCAAGAGAATTGAGAAACCACCCGGGGGATGCACAAGAGACAGTAGATTGTTAGCTTGAGTCCCAGGTCTTTGGAAATGATGGACCTTTTTAAACCTCAGTTTTTTCATCTGTCAAATAGAGAGAAAAATGGAACCTGCCTCATACGACTAAGGGAAGATGAAATAAAACTGTATCCCTACAAAATGTTTGCCATAGCTACATAAACCCATTTTTTACTTTATATAGATGTATACACATATATATACTTTTGTATATATATATACACATTTTTTATTTCAATGTAAAGGGTTTTTTTTTTAATTTCATCTTAATCATAAGCAAAGATGGCCAAGAAATCATGAATTTGATGGACTAGTTACATTTTTAAAAACTGTAAAATAACACATAACATCAAAAATAAATTCTTCTTACAACTAGCAATGTTCATCCATGCATCCTTGTATTAATGTATTTGGTGAAACATTAGAATAAGGCACAGAAACTCCTAAACACAGTATCCATGAAAATCATCATGCTCATAATTACTATTGTGAAAATAAGAAGTTGAACATTGGGCGGCGCCTGTGGCTCAAAGGAGTAGGGTGCCGGCCCCATATGCCAGAGGTGGTGGGTTCAAACCCAACCCCAGTCAAAAACTGCACACACTCACACACACAAAAGAGGTTGAATATTGTCTTCTCTTACTGAATACCAACTTCACCAGGAGCCCCTGGAGGGTTAATATGAGAAATGAGAACCAATGTACCCCTTAACATGTTGCATCTCCTATCAGTTCTTATTTATAAATAAGTATAATCATCATCATCTCTAATATTTATGGAGGGACTCACTCAGTCCTCAACCTTTGTTCTGAGAGTCTTAGCATGGATGTAATCTTTGAAACAACCAAACGAGGGTGGGAGTAAAATGTTCCCCTTTTAAATTCAGTAGGGAAGGTTGTATAACTCTTACTGACTCCACGTAGGGAGAGTTTGGTTGGACAGTGGAAGCCGCCATGTTTCTGGTGGCCCTCGCACTGAGCAGGAGGGACCAAGGAGAAGAGAAAAGTAATTATCATCAGTGTGTGAAGGCCAAGAGACCACTTCTGATCTCGCAGGAGCACATGCTATGTTATAGCTGTTAAATGAGATAGTCAGATTTTAAAGTATAACTTTCTAATGTGAATTTTTAAAGCAGTGCAAAATTTAAATAAATTCCTGTCTGCAAAAGTTCAATACGACTACTGAGACTTGTGCATTTGTTAATTTGCACTCATGGATTTGTCCATCATGGTGGGCTCATAGATAGCCTTCAGGTACATTCCAAAATACCAAACACCAGCCTTTGTTGGTTTTGAAAGCTAAGTGAGCCAGAAGCATGTCCAAGATTCTAATGAGGTTCAAGCTTCCAAGTTCTAAGCCAGCCACTCTCAGGACAGGGAGAATAACAGTGTGGAACATACACAAAGAGGGCCACAAAACAAAGGCAAAAAACAACCCAAAAGCATGTGATAGATCCATGATGGGCTCTATTTTATGTATGTTGGATTTGAGTGCTTGAGGAACTAAAGGCTTAGCTACAGGATCAGGGGACCGAGAACATGGGTAAACCTGAAGTCATTCTGATAACTAAGGTTTGGAAAACACATGAGCTTGCTTGGCTAGACACCACCGAGAGAGAGAAGACTCAGTGTTGCCCTATTGAAAGGGCAAGGAAGAAGGGGTGGATGGAAGGAATTATGAGCTGGACAGGCTGACCAAGCAGGGGGAAGTCAGCACTGTAAGCAGTTCTGTGTGTTCTGTGTGCCAGCCTCTGCAGATGCCACCAGAAGTGATAGGGAGCTGCAGGGGTAGGCTTCAGAATAGGCACCCTACAGATCCCAGGGGGCGATTTGTTCATCATGGATAAAAGCGTAAATTAACAGGCTTGGGAAGACCCAGATTCAAGTCCCAGTTTTTATCACCTGTGTGACCTAGATGAATTATTTACTCACTCAATCTCATTGAGTTTAAGAAATAACCAAGGACAATGGGAGATGAACAGAGTTTGATCTCTGAGCACATCATTTTCCTTCCCTGTGTCATCATGATGGAGACAATTCCTCGGACAACAACCAGGCTGAACAATGTCCCATCCAGGTTCAGGGCTCTGCCTGAGCTGTGGGGCTGGAGAAAGAGCACGCATCATCCAACAGGGTGTGGAAGACTCTGAAGTGCCCTGCAGGTGTAGAGAGACCACTGGGTACTGTGACACCCATTCTTTTTCAGCCTAAGGGACTCCTAGGTCTTCTAGCCAATTTCTGCACAACTGATCAGCTCAGTGGTGCAGCTGATAAAAATCTGTTATAAAGATAAGAGCCATATTCAACAGGGAGTTTTCATTTACGAGCAGAAGTGCTTTGGGAAGCAGAAGGAACACTGAATATATAAAACAAACAGAAAGATGACTGAAGGAAATTCCGACCTTCAACGTGGGTAGCACCTTTACCAGGCTGATCCAAAGACAGGAGGCATAGTAAAGAATTATTAACCTCAGTGCGTTACTTTACCTTGATTAATCAATTCAGGCAAAGAAGTTGTAGAAGCAGTTCCACATAGAGTAACAGGAGCAAATTCTCAGGGAACTGGAAGAGATGAGAGAGGTTGGCCCCCTTGGCGGTGTCCAGAGCAGTGTTTGACACCAAGCTGCTAGGCATTGCCATCTGGTCACTTCCAGACTGTAGTCTTTAAGCATCCAAAGGTGATACCAAAATAACGCCAGGAAGGCATTTTTTAAATACATATATAGGAAACCTGTATGCAAGGAGTGGTAAATCAGAACTCTCTGTACTATCTGCACAATTTTTTATACAACTAAAACTCTTGTAAGAAATAAAGTCTATTAATTTTGTAAAAATTACTTTAGGGCAACTGGTTAATGCCATGGGGTCTGGAGTCATAGTTCTGGGCTTGATTTGTGATACCACTTCTTTGCCCGTGTCATATGCTTGGCCAGGCAAGTCTATCAAATCCAGAATCCTCATTTGTAAAGTGATGAGGACATATAGAATGAAGCGTGTTAGCACAGTACTTGGTCTGACTTAAAAATCAAATTTAAAATTTTTCTACAAAGAATTTCCTGGCAATTTGGACTGCAGGCATGATTTTTGTCTTTTTGTCAAACAGTTGAAAGAATGGTCTCAGAGAATTATACTGTCATCCATAAATTTGAAACTACTTTGTAATGCTTTCTTTGTAAAACAAGGGGTTCATGTGAAGCTCCCCCCTTCAGAGATTATGAAGATGGTGATAAAAGCTTCAGTGAAAAATTATTCATAGTAAAGATCTTTTTGGACCAAGTCATGTCACAGGTTTAGTGCAGGATAGATTTTATTTTAGCAAAAGTAGCTTCACGTTTAATAGGTTGTAATTATTCAGCCATCCGCTCTATGGATTACTGTTGTTATAAATACCTTTTCCTTCAGGGAATTGGTATAATGTCAATCATATGCAAGATTCTAGAGGGGACCTAGGGAATGAACAATATGAAATGTCATTTCTGCACCTTAAAAGTTGTTAGAAATTATGATAGAGTAGATATTCAAAGACAAAGTGATTTAATCTCTCCATGCCTAAATTTGATAATGTACATATGATCAACTGGAGGGAAGGCAGTATGGGTCTTGACTATGGAATGCCCCACTTTTTAAATAATGACAGCTGACGTTTATTGCACATTTACATGAGTGATGTGCTGAAAGCTTCATATGTATTCTGCCATGTCATTCTCACAATAATCCTAAAATGTAGATACTATGCTTTGTCCAGTTTTAAAGAAAAAGAAATTTAGGCATGGAGAGATTAAATCACCTGTCCAAAATCACCCATCTAGCACAGGAAGTTCTGCAAGTTGCTATGTTTCAGAACGAGACAAAGGGCAGAGTTAATTAATATATTTTTTAAGATACTAAGTCAGTACCAATCCTTGCAAAGGGATCCTGGATGAATCTTATTTTACATTTCAGAAATGATGTGGAAGAGTAATCACAGATAAATCTGAATTTGAAGATGATGTTAATATTTTTCCAACAGTAAAACACCAAGAAACCACAGACCAAGCTCACAAACTACGAGGATGTTCAACAGTTGCAGATGACTTGTTCTGTGGGCCAACAGGTAACATGGTTGGAGAAAAGTGATCCATCTACCCTTAATGAATAATAAGCACTAAACAGTTTAATAGGGAATAGGATTTTTGGAGCTCTTACAGAATATGCTGATAAGACAAAAAAGCCAAGAAAATACTGTGCATTTCTAGGAAGGGTTTGGAAAACAATCTTATAGGCACAGTTACTTTGTAATTATTTTATAAAATGTCCTCATTGCCACTTTTAAGATACTAATTCATTTTTTTAAAAAATTGAGGTCTTTGTAGATTCACAAGCCATTGTCAGAAATAGTACAGAAAGACCCCTTTCATACTTTGCCCAGTTTCCTGAGGACATTTTGCAAAACTATAGTACCTTTGTCCATATTAACAAATAAAATTATATTTGACTTCATCTGGGAGGACCCTATGTAGATCAGGTGAATACAAATCAGGAAAGACATGGAGGCCTAGAGAAGCTTTAAATCAGAGAGCTAGAAATGACTCAAGAACAGAGGGGTCTGCAAAAGTTAACCAGCTACAAGTCTCGGTCTCTCCAGTCTGCCAAAACAAACTCAGAGTTAAATTTTTAAAAATGGTTCAAAACATATTATATACTATATAACATTCAGACTGGCCACGGCCTTAATTTCAAATTCTATAATATTAGAACTATCAGGACTTAATTAACTTTTAGTCTGGATGGCAAAAGGAATCATGGTGAGGATATGGAGTCAGCGTGGGGGCACCATCCCCTCACTCCTTTCTCCTCCCCAACCTCTCAGGAGCAGTGGGACCTTTAGCAAGTTCCATTAACTCTCCAAGTTTACTTTTTCATCTTTAATCCAGGAATGAAAATGAAAGCTATGTCATGGGGTTCTTGTGAAGATCAGAAAAGCCATCCAATAACTCCTGATATAAGCAAATAGGACAGTGTTAGCTTATGTTGATATCATTCATTCAAAAGCCTTTCCAGCAGGGTTTCTGAACCTCAGCACCATTGACTTTTTGAACCAGATAATTCTTGGTTGAGGAAGGAGGTGGTCCTATAGGTTGTAGTGTGTTTAGCAGATTCCTTGGGTTTCTACTCAGCAGACGGCAGTAGTGCCCATCCACCAGGGTAACCAGTTGTGTCTTTAGATATTACCAAATATCCCCAAGGGGGAGGGGTGCAAACAAATAGACCCCCAAGTGAAAACTACTATGTTAAGCAATCAATTGAGAAAAAATAAAGTACTACTTTCTACAATAGTAGCCATATTTTAGTGAAAGCAACAGGTGCCACACACTGAAAATACATGTATAAAAAGGTTCAAGAAGGGTTTAGAAATCTCCCTCTCTCTCACTCATACACACACACAGGCCCATAATGAATAAAGTTTCTAAAACACTTTTGGGAATTCTGTGTGCTCCGAGGTTGAAGTAACAGAGATCCCACTTACTGACTTTCAAGGACTATCTGAGGCTGCCCCCAGATAGGATGAAAAACACAGTTATACGGATAACCAGACCCACCTAGCAGAACAACTGAGATGTTTTTGATGCTTTCTTTTTTTAGAAATCTGTTTGTAAACTTCACCTGCAGCAGGAACACCTTTCATGGCACCCCAGAGTGATTATCATGTTCTAGAGCAGTGGTTCTCAACCTTCCTAATGCCACAACCCTGTAATACAGTTCTAGAGAGTGTCCCTGAACCTCCCTGCACTCCAGAATCACCAGGGGAACTTTCCCAGCATGGAGACTCTCAAGCTCTCTACATTTTAATTTTGCATTTTAAGGTGAAGAACCAGGCATCTCTAAATGTCATAAGCACTTCCAGTAAATGAAAAAATTCTGGTCAAGTAGACAGTGCAATGAAATATGTGAGACGGTCTGGTTTGAATTGATTCTGCCCCACCTTAACTTTGACATTAGGAAGAGACCTACAGACTATGCAGAATTCTTTATGAGAATAATTGTACACTGTAAGAAGATACACTACATTAGCATCTTACCCAAATGGAAAGTTCAATTTGAAAACTAAGATTTCAGACAAAAAAGAATTAATTAGGTACTGCTGTGGAATTGTAATTTCTAGTAACAAGTCTCCAGTTGTCTCTGGTGACAGCTTTTGCTAAAACTCCATCATGCTTAGTTAGACAGACCAAAGTTACTCTGCTTCCTCATGTGGAACTTCAAAGAGTCCTTCTGCACACTTTAAGAATAACAAGCAGTTAAAAAGAAAATCCTCATTCCATCTTCTATTCAGCAACATCAGAGAAGAAGCTTACTCATGCCATGAAGGAAACAGTGCTTCTGCTGTAAGAGGCTACACATTAATCTAGGTAGGGGAATTTTGTACCTAACTATTCTGTGGGCTTTTCTCTTGGTCAGTTCTCACTGTTGTAACAAAGTACCATGACCTGGGAAGCTGATAAGTGACAGAAATGTATTTCTCACAGTTCTCAAGGCTGGAAGTCTGAGGTCAGGGTACAATATGGGCGGGTCCCAACAAGGGCTTTCTTCCAGTTTCCAAATGGCTGTTTTCTCCTTGAATCTCCAAATAGCAGAATGAGAGCAATCTAGCTCTCTGGACTCTTAAAGGGCACTAATCCCATTTAAGAGAACTCCACCCTTGTGATTTAATCATCTCCCCAAGATCTCATCTCCAAATATCATCATGTTGGGAATCAGATTTCAATCTATGAATTTGGGAGGGAGACAAATATTCAGTTCATAACAGCTTCCATCTCACATTATTCAGTTTGCAAGCAAAAAGCAGGGTGACCAACCATCCTGGATTACCTGAGACTAAGGATTTCTCAGCAAATGGAACTTTCAGTTCTAAAAATGGGATAATCCTGGGCCAACCAAGCCGGTTGGTTACCCTCTGTATATGTCCAAGCTGCCTTGGAGCCAGCTTCCTCTCCATCATTTCTAAGGGCCCTACATCTCTCACATCTGTGTTCATATGCCTTGTCCATGTCCCCACCCCACCCACCCCCAGCCTGTATAGTTGGTATATGAACACATTTCTTTTTCTGAAGTAAGTGGATGGAGCAAACTGGCCACAGATCCTGAGTTATAAGTCAAATGTGTTCTATGAGCCTCTTCCTTTGATGAAATTGAGGTAGAGCTGCAGCCAGAGAGAATTTGAGACTCTCTGCCAATTCAAGACTCTGTCCACTTGACCAGTGGTTCCCAGCACTTGGGAGTGTTTATGAAATATACAGATTTCAGAACTTCCACCCCAGAGACCTGAGGATCTCTCTGTTGGAAAAGCTTCCTGGTAATTATGATGTGTAAGAAGGTTCTGGAACCTTCTTTGGGGGTGCCATGAAATGTGTTTTTGGCTGCAGATGCAGTTTAAATTGGATTTCCAAAGCAAGGGGAGGCTTTTAGGTATCTTACTAGGTGGGATATTTGCAACCAATAAACCCAAGTTAAAGCCCAATACTTGGTTCTCAAGAAGTAGGAACTACTATACTTTGCTCAGACCATTATTTCAGACATATCCTGCAATAGTTAAACAGCTTTACTTCAGGCATACTTTAATAAAGTAAAAAGAATTTGAAAACAGCTTAAGTAACATTAATTTATACTTATGAACATTTGCTATACGGTTAATTGTTGGCCTAATATATCCAGATATTCGTATAAAAAAATCACTTGTATTTTGTCCTTGACCAATGACTGACATCAATAAATACTAACTGAATATTTATATACATGCAAGGCTCAGGGTTAGACGCTAAACTTTAAGAAAAAAACTATTTTCAAATTACTATAAGCTTTCAAGAACTTATGGCTGTGTTAATCTTATGCAATCACCTTCTTACTAGCCGCTTAGATGAAAAAAACCAAAAACTAAAAAACTACAGTTCCAAGGTGTTCAAAGATCACTTCAGAAATCCATTGATCTGAGCATAAATTTTTTTCTCTGTGTGACACATAGATTAGAAAATGTATAGCCTCCCTATAAGATTGCATTTGGAAGTGAACAAGACCAAACCATCTCATAATTTAACCAGGTAAGCATCTTACAAATGCCTGTCATTTTTATGATATCCCTACCAAATGCAGTGACTACTAAGATCCCTGAAAACATCTTGTTTTCTAGATGTTTCTAGAGTCAATTTTCCAGACACTTTTGGAAGGCCTTCAGACACTTCAAATTCATCTACATTTTTAAAAATCCAGCATCCAATCCATCAGCCTCCTCAGCAAATACCATTTCTGCCATTTCACACTTAACATGGAATGCATTTATGGTTCCTTTGTGTGGGAAACCCTACATGAACCCAGTATTTATTTCCATTTTACAAGGAGTGATAATGAGTTGTTCAAAATCCTGTCCATCCAGAATGAGAAAATGCAAAGCTATTCTTGATCCTGGAGAAAATGAGACATATAAAAGTCATAATTAAAAAGAAAGAAAAAAATATATATCCATATCCAGCATGTGACAAATACCTTATTAAACACTTTGCCAGATACTTGTTTGGCTAATCTAAAACATCAGATGACTCCAAAGTTAATTTATATTTGACTTGAGACTTCCTTACATATTTTGTATGTTGTTTGTTTGCAGGAAGTAAAAAATGAGGTTGGAGGAAGAAAAGGAAGGATGTTTACTATCTGATCGAAATCCCTAATTGGCTTGACATTGGCTCTTGCCAATTTCACTTGTAATCTCATCCAAACTCAATGGCCAACAGAGCAGCAGAGCTCTCTAGCAGCAAGAACAGCCACTGGCCCCTTCATCCATAGGAAAATAATTTACCACTACCCAGCAGGGCTCTCCTGGGCCTCCGTGTGCTTAGCATGATGAGTGTCACTTCACAGGTCAATTTAAGGATTTAATATAATATACATAAATTGCTAAGAACAGTACCTGGATCACAGGAAGTTTTAAATAATAGTAGCTACTATGAGTAGCTATTATTAGCGACTATTATTAATACACATTTCAATACTAGAAATGACTGATTTGCCTCCTTGTACCACGTGGGTTGTTGTACACAGGAGTGTCTTAAGTGTACTATTGCTAATGGCACTGAAATAGATCACCATTATAAATCTCTCCCTCAGTTCCTGGAGATTAAGGGGCTCTCATGAAGCAAGCTCACCTAAGCCTACTTCTACCATCCATACAGAAACCGTCTGCAAACCTCTGGTTAGAAAACAGAAGCTTTGCCCTCATTTCTACTCATTTCCTTCCTAAGTCTTCCTAGGAGCATGAGTCTGCCTCCTGTTTGCTAACCAGTTTACCATTCTGGAGATTAAAACTAAAGAAACTAACAAAAAACTGAGACCCAAATTTGCCACGTTTTGACACAGAAATTAATGCAAAATCAACTGAGACAGAACAAGACATTGCAGGATGAGAATGAACTGTCCACGGAGCACTCCCCCCACTTCACTCACGCTGCTGGATTGTCTTACAAGCAGTTAACGGAGGGAGGTAGGGCATTCCCGCTTCCCCACCCCTCGACAGCTCACAAATATCAGGAGTTTCAAGACAGAGCAGAGGTTATCTAAGTCTAGTGATGTTAAAATAAACGTTCCACTAATTTGCCACGGGAGACCCGATAGGAAAATGAAGACTAGGAGTGCTGATGGGGGCTTTGACCTGACGCCCACTTATGGGAGTCTGGCTCGTGGCCCCAGCTGAAGCGACGGTCTTACAGTGAATCCGAACTCCTCCTGCTCCCTCTCAGCTCCCCCTGGGCAACTCGCACACCCTTCTTTCGTCTTCATGGTTCACCAGTCACCATTTCCCCCAGGGTGACAGGTAGAGGAGAAGACTGCAAGAAGCTCAACTATCTTGAGAATACAATTTGGGACGACCCCCAGCCCTTACCTGCAGAATCCGCGCCATCGGCTGGCACGCTCTGGGTCGACACTGAGGCTGGGTCCTTCACTCCAGGCACCTGGGCAGCTTCTTCCTGGTTTGTCAGAAATGCAGAGCACAGATCAGATTCAAGGGCTTGGAGCTTCAGCAAGGAATTCTGCCAGCAAAAGCAGAACATCAGGCTAGCTAAGGTAGAAGCCTGGCTTGCAACAGTGAGTGCGCAGCTCCTGCAAGCACCTTCCCCCGAGTGCCTTCCTCAGCGCCTGGGAGAAGGAGGGTGGCGGCCACAGCTGCTTCAGGGAAAGAGCTGGTTGTGCCAGAATCATCCACGCATTATTCCACATGCAGGCTCAGGGGCTGCCTCATTTAAATCCTAACGTATGTGGCTAATCAGTGACACATGGGACTTGGTGATTTCGTCAGCAAGAGACGCTGCATCTGGAGAACCAATCTGAGTCGGTATCTGCTTCCCGGGTGCTTGAGGGTTTACGCTTTGCAAGTGTTTCATTCATTGTGCTGACATCAGGCGCCAGGACATCAGGCCCCTCCCCGGCTACCATTCATAAAAGCCAGCGTCCCTCCAAAGCCAAGACTGCAGCGGACTGCAGTGCACAAAGAGTTACTGCTGCAGAGGCTGCCTGGCCTCTGGGAGGGGCTCCGAGGCTCCCTTCTCCATCTCTGCATGTCAGGGGTGGGGGTGTGTCTTCTAAAGTTACTTCTCTCATGTGGGGCGGCTGCAGCTTTCTTTTAGCAAGAACAGGGTCCAAGGAGATGACCTTGGTCACTGAGCGTAACCCAGTCACTGAGGAAGAAGCGATTTGCCTCTCATAGCCTTTGGCACAACCTCCCACCCATTCCCTTCATTTCTCATTTTAAATTTCTCCCATGGTTCTTAATAAGAACAAAGTCACACAGCCTGACGCACACACCCTGCCATGATGCAGACACCAGCAAATTAAATCCCCCAACCAGGTGAAAGTGAGTCAGCCCGAGGCCCTGGGCAGGCCTTGCTCACTCAAAACAAGAAAGCAATGCCTGGCTCAGCTGCTCTGCCACCTGCCCGGCTCACAGGGGTGACCGCCAGGAGCAAAGCCATTGGTCCTTTTCTAGTCTGACCCCGAAGCACACATAGGCACCACACGCCTACCCACACCCTGCCCTCCACAGCCCTGCTCCCCACTCCCCATCCCCTACTCCTCACCCTCAGCCCTTACTCCACACACATTCTCTACCACTCACCCCCATATCCAGCCCCCTCATACATACTCATACCTTGCAGCAGCCCCCAACACCTCACAGCCCACTCCACACCCCTACATTCCACCTACCACACCTAATATCCACCCCCATGCCCTCACCCCCCATTACACACACACCTGACCGCATATAAATACCTGCCCAACTTCTCTGCACAGCCCAACTCCCCCCACCCCCCCACAAACACCCTTATTTAGTCTGTTGTGTGTAAGTATGAATCTTATTCAGTCTGTTGTGGGTAAGCATTAGCAGTGTTTTAAAGCTGCTCACTGAGGAAGGTCTTCGATCTGTGTTTCAGCCTTTCTGAAAAGAGCAGGTGCTGGCTTGGAACCCCTCCTCTGCCATGCCCAGAGGTGGGCAGGATCTGGCACGAATCTCCTCTCCACCTCCACGCTCAGAGATGGCTGCCCACAGCCCAGACGAAGCACCTGCCTGAGACCAGCCCATTTTTTTATGGCCTCCTCCTTCTTTCTGGGATGTTTTCCCAGGAGCCAAGTGTGGAAGCAAGAAGGTCATTGACAGAAGTTGCAGGAGGAGCAGGGACAGCAAGTTTCTGGAAGGATTTAGTAACCAAGCAGCTAGGAGGCAAAAAGAATGATTTCAGGCAAGCTTCCTACTGGAGGAGGACCTTGAAAATCAGTGACCTTGCAAAAAGAGCAAATGACTCTGAAGATTAAGAAATAACGCCATGGAAATGTAAAATGGTGCTGCTACTAGGGAAAACAATGTGGCGGGTTCCCAAGAAATTAAAAAATGATGACCATAGAATCCAGCAATTCCATTGCTGGGTATATAGCCAAAAGAATTGAAAGTAGGGACTTGAACACGTAGTATGCACACATTTATATTCACAGCAGCATTACTCCCAATAGCCTAGAGATAAGTTACGCATGAAATTTGGTCTCTCCAAAATTTGTATGCTGAGGTCCTACCTACCCTCGGTGTGACTGTACATGGAGACAGGGCCTGTAAGTTTAAATGAGGTCGTAAAGGTGGGGCCCTAATCAATACGACAGGTGTCCTTCTAAGAGGAAAAGGAGACACCAGGGTCATGCATGCACAGATACAAAACCATGGGAGGACGCAGTGAGAAGACAGTTGTCCGCAAGCCATGGAGAGAGGCCTCAGGAGAAGCCAAGCTGGCTGGCACCTTGGTCTTGAACTTCCAGGCTCCAAGACTGTGAAAAAACAAATTTCTGTTGTGTGAAAAAACAAATTTCTGTTGTTTAAGCCATCTTCTAGGGCCTAGAAGATGAATATTAATATAAGGTAGAAGCAGCCCAAATGAATAAGCAGAATGAGACAGATGAATAAATGAAATGTGATCCATACGTGCAGTGGAACATGCTTCAGCATTAAAAAGGACAGCAATTCCAACACATTCCACAACAGGCGTGAACCCGGAGGACACTGTACCAAGTGAAACAATGCCAGTCATGAAAGGAGAAATACTGTATAATTCCTCTTATATAAGTTAGCATTCATAAAAACTGAAAGGAGAGTGGTGGCTGCCACAGGCCGACAGGGGCAGGTGGCAGCTACTGTTTAATGGGTGCAACGGTGCACACAATGTGACTATACTTAATGCCACTAAACTATACACTTGAAAATGGTCGAAACGGTCAACTTTATATGTATTTTACTATAATTCTTTTTCAAAAGAATAAAAGGAAAAGTAAAAAGGACTGGCATTCTTGCTTCTTTCTACCTTACCTTTCATTCTTTTTTTTTTTTTATTACAGAACCGACAGCCTGTGTGTGAGTGTTTGTATATTGTGCAAAGCAGAAGACGGCACAACCCACAGGTTCCCCCCGAAGCAGAAGGGGTGTCAGCTCTGCTCCATATTCTGTGTCTGCCCTTGGCCAAGCATCCGGCTATCCCACACCTTAACGTCCTCATCTGTAAAATGAGGCAATAATCCTAGTGACAACAGCGTCTGCTCTAAGGGCTGCTCTCAGAACTGAGGGAACGCACAGAAAGCTTTTGCAGAGCCCCAGCGGGTGGCGAGCACCCAGGGACTGGACTCCGTGGTTATGATTTATCTGAATCTCTCCCAACTCCAGGGACTGCTTGGCAGGGCTGTGGCTGTGTGGCCAGGCCACCCTGCACACTGCCTGACGCCGTGAGGCATCACTTCGCCTCCTAGGGTCTCGTTTCTGCACCTGCCTAGTAAAGTCCCCTTCCGACTGTAAAGGGGGCAAAAGCACACGGGTACCTAGACGGAGAGTGGTGCACAGAAGCTGGCACGGACTGCGTGCGTGGACGGCGTTTGTACAACTGAAATAGTGTCTGTGAAACACAAATAAGCAGCAGAGAATTTCACTGCAGAGCAGTTCACACTCAGAGGTCCCTGCACTTCTACTGGAAGAAAGGTGTCCCGCCCAGACCAAGTGATGCCTGCAGGTATTCACCGGTTGTTCTCAGCCACTTTCCTCCCCCCCTTCTCCCTCACCTGCACTCACACAGAACAAGACCCGGAGGGCCAGAAGACATCTGTTGGTACGGCTGGCTTACTCCTCTCTGACCCACTGGATGGGACTTGACTTGGGGGAATGGGAACAGGAGGGAGAAGAGAAAAGTCTGGAGAGACGAGGAGACATCCAAGGAGAAGGGAAAACAAAGTGCAGCAAACAGAGGACAGGAGGCAGAGTGCAAGGGACTCTGCAGCCCCAGTCCCACCCGCACTGACCCACTAGAGAGGACAACCTGCCTCTGGGCACCACGGGGCAGTTGTAAGTCCTTGTGAGCAGAGGGTGGGGTCGTGGACATCCTGTGTGGGATGGGTCTGTAAAGGAACACCTCTCCTGAGGAGCAAGGAACCAGGACAAAGAGGGTGGGGGCAGGGGATTTACGTATGCGGAATCTACATCACTGTCACATACATGTCCTTCCAGGGGATGAAGGGAGACGTTCAACCTGTAAAGCCACTCGGTGAAGCGCTCAGGTAGCTTGCACTGCACACAGAGCATGGTGTCCACCTTGTAGATGGGGGCTGCACACGCGGCTCTGATGCCCTAAGCTCTGGGACAGGAGACTCCTCAGCCCCTTCCTTGTGAGGCTTCCAGTCGAGTGGGGAGAGAGCTGACAGCCAACAAACAAACGGTGATGACAGTTATTATTGTCACAGAGCTATGGAGGAAAAGCAGGGCAAACCTGGGGAGAGTGGCAAGCAACCATTTGATTCCATCATGGCCTGACTTAGGGATCTTTAGTGCAGGAACATGCTTTTCCCTCTACAGAAAAATGAAGGCCAGTAAATCCTTATAGTGTGGCAGCTTCCTCAGCCCCACCTCCTCCTGCAGGACCCCAGCCCACCGTTCAGGGCCAGCCTGCCAGCGATTTCCCAGGTCGGCAGCCAGCAGCTCCTCGAATGGATATCTACAATCTGTAGAAAACCTGAGCAAGGGCTAATGGGTCCTCTAAAGGACAACAGCCTCCTCTGCCTCTCCCTGTATCCCATCTGGTTAGCAAAGAAGCCAGAGGGAGTCTGAGAAACCTAGGTGTGGTGTTCTTAAAAAAGCTAATTTTTCTCTTTTACATAATGGAGAATATGCTACTTGTTTTAGAAAATACTCTACTCATTTTCTGTCCTCTACAATTACCAGGTCCCACTTTAGTTGGGTTGGAAAAGAGAACACCCACACAGGCTGGATGGCTAAATACTATTTTAGGGTGCCTTTGTCTGTAATTCCTCAGTTGCAAAAGCAAGGATAGCTCATATTTAGTTTCTGTGACGGGGTTTAGTGCCTGGCTCCCACTCTTTCATCTATCCAAGAACCGCACAGTTTGTATGGTGGTATGAAGCAAAGCAAATAGGAAATCTACACAAAACTGTCTCCAAACATCCCCATGACCGCTCACCACTCTTCTTCCCTGAAATTTCCCAAGTGTGCACGCCCTACGCACTCTCCAACACACACACAATACCTCTCCTTCCCATCTGCCGATCCACCTGCTCCTCCCCCCTCTGCCCCACGCCCCACTCAGCTGTAGCTGCTTCACAGTCAAAGTTCCATCAAGTTACCCAGCCAGTTGTGATTACCTTATCTCAACAGGGCCCACCTAGCTTCTCCCTGAGCATCTTCTTTATTTCCTCGCCAACACTTACCACAATAAGTAATGTTTTTGTCTGCTTGTTTACTGATCTTTCCAGTTCCGTCAGGGCTAGAACCATGCTTCCATTGTTCACGGCCGCATCTGAGCACTATGTGTAGGGCAGAGCCCATCTAGAACAAGACTGTTACTGTTTATTAGTTCTGTTTTTCTGGACCCTTTATCCAGTTCTTGAGCGGCCCTCTGAGTATACCATTTCAAGTTCTGTGTCTTCCCTCGTTCAGAAACTTTAACGTACTTAGAAATCCCTGGGGAGTACTGCACATTCCCCGGCAGGGACTGGGAGTCCCAGAGTTCCTGATTCATCAGTTCTTGGGCAAGGTTGTTTCGATGTGGGAGGGACAAGGTGCACACCTGGAGAAACAGTGCCCTGCTCCTGGATCCCAGCCCTACTCTAAAAGGTGGCTTGGTTGCTTGCTTACCCACCTGTCCCAGGGGGAGCAGTTTTTCCCTGAGCCCCAGCCCTCTGGCACCTTCACAGCCCTCTGGTCCCTGCCTCCCCTAGAGAGTGGGACCCCATACCAGATATAAAGTATCAAATCACTCAGAAGCAAGACAGTGGTGCCTCCTGAACTGCTGCTCTTACTGGATTCTCCATGTTCTTGCCAAAAGACATGAAAACTCTCCCAATGTTGATAGTTACAAGAAAAGGCCAAATTCGTCCCTCCCTTAAAGACAGTGGACTGTTGGCTAGTCCCTCCCTTAAAGACAGTGGACTGTTGGCTAATCCCTCCAGGCACTGTGCTGCTGGCATCCCGGGATCTCTGCAGCTCTGCAAACCCAGCCCAGCCCTTCCCAGCTCTCCTAGGTGAGTCGTGGTCAGCCCTTATGTCTCTTGCACTCCCCAGTGGAGAAATTCATTGAACAAGCTATTCACTTAAAGGGGCACTCTGTTGACAAGTGGATCCAGGTCCTACATTCTACTAGAAATTCCTTTTAAACAAGGACAACCTACCCACAACACTCAATAACACAAACCACATTTCCTTTCAGTCAAATGATTTCAACCTGGGAAGAAGAAGTCCTGTTCTCAGTTTTGGCTCATTGTGATATCCTTGTTATGTTCGCTTTATTAAATGAACAACAAAAACAAGATGTTCGGGAGAGAACAATACAGTTGTAGAAATTCATGTTTTTAAATCAGAACTCTGAGCTTTTGCAGATGATAAGACTGATGTTTCTGAAATACAATGTGTCTCAGTTACAACTCACGGAATGGAATTCAATAGTTTCTCACTGGAATTGCTAGTACTTAAACCATCTAAAAGCACAGGGTTAGGATGGATAAACCTTCTAACTAGTTGGTTTTTTTCCAGAACACTAATTATATTCCAAGGGATAAAGTTCAGAGCTAGTCAGGATTGCAGTCCATATGGTTACTCTTTTATGGCTATGTTTGTTCCAATTTCTTTTAGCCTTGAAAGATGTTTTACTTCAGAACCAACCTCAGTGAGATACAGCAGGGGCCCACAGGGCCCTTATTCTGGCTCACTCTGTGTCCCTGGGCAACTGCCCAACTCTGCTGGGCCACATCTCTTTGCTTTCTCTGATGACACTTCATTAACACTTTCAATTTGTAAAATTCAATGAATATTAGAAATCAGTAACTTCTAGAAATCATAAAATCATATGCCATATGAAATAAAGTATATACCTATGCCTGTAAGGATGGCAAGTCACCCTGGGAAGCATTAGCCATTCCAATACTAATTTTTACATGTCTATTTTTAATTGGGAAATAATAATTGTATACATGTATAGGGTAGATAGTAAGTTTTGATACACACAACAGTCATCAAATCAGGATAATTAGCATATTCACCACCTCAAACATTTATCCTTTGCTTCTGTTGGGAACACTCAAAACCCTCTCTTCTAGCTATTTGAAAATATACAATATGGGGGGGAGGAGCCAAGATGGCGGACTGTAGCCAGCTTTCTGCAGACACTCCTGTCCAGAAGGAGAGTTAAACGACAGAAATTTAGCAAGAAAGCCAACAGTTTGGAGCTGAGTCAAGAGACAAGGTCGAGGAACGCACATCAACCCTATTGGAGCGACCTGCGACCCCAAGGATACAAATAAAAGGTACAGAGCACATCACCAGGCGTACGGGAGTCCCCTCCTCCAAGAGAACAGCTCGCAGTATACGCCATACCTCCATACAAACAAGC